>MDKI01173454.1:0-102295 GCA_005239505.1 Nicotiana paniculata
AGTGGGGGAATTTCTTATGGCACTCCTTCTCTTGCAAACATGATCAAAGAGAATCAAGAAAGAGACCAAATGATTACAGGTCTTGCCACTAATGTTGATGTATTGACACAGATGCTCAAAGAAAATCAAATGAAGACATGCAATCAATGGGTAATCAAGAGTGGGAAGAAGCAAACTATGTTCAAAACTCTCAAGGTGGTTACCCCCAACAAAACAATTGGAGGCCAAACCCGCAAGGGAAAGGCCAACAAAATTGGCGCAATGATCAAGGTGGCCAAGGATCTTGGAATATCAACAACAATTATTCCAATAGAAGCTCCAACCCATATGTACCACCGCGAGGGCAATATTCCAACTCTTCACAATACAAGGAGGGGTCGTCAAGTGAATCAAAAATGGCAGGGATGTTAGAGCGGATTTTGCAAAATCAAGAGAAAAGCTATGCAACAATGAGGAATATGTCCGAGGTTGTGGGTTCACACACCGCTTCGATTCAAAAACTTGAACTGCAAATGAGAGATCTATCAAGAGAGAAAACCCCCAAGCAAAAAGGCACACTTCTAAGTGACACGGTGGTCAACCCAAAAATTGGCCAAGGTGGGTCGACATCTCATTGCATGGCCATCATAATGAGAAGTGGTAAGGTGCTTCAAGACGAGAGTGAGAAACTGATTGATGTTGAGAACATTGATCAAGGAGAGGAAGCACGGAGTGAGTTGCCGGTAGTAGTGGAGGTTGAGGAACCCCCCCTAGAGGATGAGATTCAAAGAGAAAGAAAATGAAAGGCCGTGGAAAAGGAGAAGGAGACCCCAAAAGCTCCTCCACTAATTCCTAGGCCTAACCCCCCATTTCCTCAAAGGCTTGCATGAAGAGTGGATGATGGGAAATTTGAAAAATTCTATGACATCTTGAAGCAATTGTCGGTGAATATTACATTCTTAGAAGCTTTCCAAGAAATGTCGGGGTTCGCCAAGTACTTGAAAAAGTTGATGAAAAAAAAGAGAACAACAAAGAGTGAGGTGGTAAATTTGACTCACCGGGTTAGTTCAATAATTTCTACATCAACCGTGGAGAAGAAGGGAGATCCGGGAGCTTTTACTATCCCATGCACCATTGGGTTGAGAAAGTTTGCTAGAGCACTTTGTAACAACGGTGCTAGTATAAATTTGATGCCTCTTTCTACTTACAAGCAAGCGGGATTGGGATTGCCAAGACCAACTAGCATGCGTTTGCAAATGGCCGATCGAACCATAAAGAAACCCTTGGGCATTGTTGATGATAATCTAGTGAAGGTGGGGAAGTTTCTTCTCCTGGCTGAATTTGTCATCTTAGATTATGCGGTGGATAAAGAGATTCCTATCATTCCAGGAAGACCATTCCTCACAACGGGAAGAGCATTAATGGATTTAGAAAGACATGAAATCAAATTCCGAGTGAATGATGAAGAGTTTACATTCCAAGAAAGAAAGGGGTTGAAATTTCCAAGCGCATATGAGGGGATCTCGGTAATTGATGTTGTTGATGAGGTGGAAGATGCTGTTGTGATGAAAATGGAAGAAGAGGGCCTCGGCGAGGCATTGGTGGCAATTTTGGCAAATTTTGATGATGAAAACATTGAGGGTTATGCGGAGATAGTCAATGCATTGGAAGAGCGTGGGTCCTATACATTTGCACCAAAGAAGCTTTCCCTCAACCTAGAGAATCGAATGACACCGCCCGCAAAGCCTTCAATCATGGAGCCACCACACCTTGAGCTCAAACCACTCCCATCGCACTTGGGGTATAAATTTATTGGCTCTAATAATACTTTACCCATAATCATGTCTTCTTTGTTGAATGATGTGCAGGTTGATGCATTGCTAAATGTCTTGCGGGAGCACCGATAAGCGATTGGATGGACAATAACGGACATCCGAGGAATTCCCACCGGAATATGTGAACACAAAATTCAACTGGAAGAAGGGAGCAACCAAGCGTAGAGCATCAAAGAAGATTAAATCCCTCTATGCAAGAGGTAGTCAAGAAGGAGATAATCAAATGGTTGGATGCCGGGGTTGTCTACCCTATTGCGTATAGTCCGTGGGTCAGTCCAGTGCAATGTGTGCCAAAGAAAGGAGGCATGACGGTGATCCACAATGAAAAAAATGAACTTATCCCTACGCGGACGGTCACCGGATGGAGAGTGTGCATGGACTACCGGAAGCTTAACAATGCTACTTGCAAGGATCATTTACCTACGCCTTTTATTGATCAAATGCTTGATCGTCTAGCGGGAAGATCCTTCTATTGCTTCCTTGATGGATATTCCGGCTACAACCAAATCAACATAGATTTGGAAGATCAAGAGAAAAAAACTTTCACTTGCCCGTACGACACCTTTTCTTTTAGTCGGATGCCTTTTGGGTTGTGCAATGCCCCGACCCCATTTCAACGATGTATGATGTCCATATTCTCCGATATGGTGGAGGATTTCTTGGAAGTATTCATGGATGATTTCTCGGTGGTTGGTGACTCTTTTGAGCATTGCCTTGACAACCTCCGACAAGTGCTAAAACGGTGTGAAGAAACCAATCTTGTGCTAACTTGGGAAAAATGTCACTTCATGGTCAATGAAGGGATTGTATTGGGGCACAAAATTTCAAAAAAAAGGCATTGAGGTAGATCGGGCGAAGGTTGAGGTCATCTCCAAACTCCGTCCTCCAACTTCAGTGAAAGGCATCCGAAGCTTTCTTGGTCATGCCGGCTTCTATCGGCGCTTCATCAAGGACTTTTCAAAAATTGCAAACCCTATGTGCAAACTCCTTGAAAAAGACACCAGGTTCTTGTTCAATGACAAATGCCTCAAAGCATTTGAGGAGCTTAAGGAAAAGCTCACCACGGCCCCTATTATTGTCACACCGGATTGGTCTCTCCCATTCGAGATTATGTGTGACGGTAGTGGTGTAGCTATTGGAGCGGTTTTGGGTCAAAGGCACAACAAAGTTCTTCATCCCATCTACTATGCAAGAAAAACTCTCAATGGTGCCCAAATGAACTACATAGTGTCAGAGCAAGAACTCCTTGCTATTGTCTATGCTTTTGAGAAATTCCGGGCTTATCTTTTGGGATCCAAGGTGATAGTCTTTACAGATCATGCTAGTCTTGCTATCTCATGGCAAAGAAAGATGCCAAGCCAAGGTTAATCCGGTGGGTCCATCTATTGCAAGAATTTGACTTTGAGGTCAAAGACTGGAAAGTCACTGAGAATCAAGTTGCAGACCATCTCTCTCGAATTGAAGAAAATGGGCGCTCGAAAGATGACTTAGATATTGATGATGCCTTCCCTGATGAGCATATTCTGGCACTATCTTCTTCTTTGGCTCCTTGGTATGCCGATATTGCAAATTATTTGGTGAGTGAGTTTATCCCTGGTGGCCTGGAGTCATACCAGAAGAAGAAAATTTTAAGAGAATTCCGCCAACACTATTGGGAGGAACCATTTCTGTTCCGCATCTGTGCGGACAATATTATTAGAAGATGTGTCCCAGAAGAAGAAGTGATGCCTATTCTAAAGGCATGTCATGACTCACCTATGGGGGGTCATCATGGAGGGAACCAGACGGCGGTGAAAGTGCTTGAATGTGGATACTATTGGCCAACTCTCTATCATGATGCAAATCAAATGGTCAAATCTTGTGACCAATGCCAACAACAAGGGTCAATCTCCAAGAGGCATGAAATACCAATGAACTTTGTGTTGGAGGTTGAAATTTTTGACGTATGGGGCATCGATTTTATGGGGCCATTTGTGAGTTCTTATGGGATGAAATAAATTTTTGTATCCGTGGAATCTGTGTCCAAGTGGGTTGAAGACGTTGCCTTGCCAAACAATGAAGCTAGGAGTGTAACCGCATTCTTGAAAAGAAACATATTCACACAGTTTAGCATTCCTAGAGGAATTCTCAGTGACGGTGGTTCCCATTTTTTCAATAGGGATTTCAATGGCCTATTGGAGAAGTATGGTGTAAAGCACAAGGTGGCGACGCCTTATCATCCCCAGTCGAGTGGCCAAGTTGAAGTCTCCAACAGGGAGATACAGAACATCCTAGCAAAAATAGTTAATGCAAACCGGACCGACTGGTCAAGGAAGTTGGATGATGCATTATGGGCCTACCGGACCGCATATAAAACTCCTATAGGTACCTCTCCATACAGGTTAGTGTTTGGAAAAGCATGTCATCTACCCGTGGAGCTTGAGCAGAAAGCCATGTGGGCACTCAAGAAATTGAACCTGGACTGGAATGAAGCTTCAAATTTGAGGCTCAATCAACTCAATGAAATGGAGGAATTCCGTTTTCACGCTTATGAGAGTGCAACTATGTATAAAGAGTGAATGAAGGTTGTCCATGACAAGAAGATCCTGAAACGGGAGTTCCATACTGGTGACTTGGTGTTATTATTCAATTCGGACTTAAACTCTTCCCGGGCAAACTCAAATCCAAATGGTCTGGCCCTTTCAAAGTGGTGAATGTCTCTCCTTATGGTGCTGTGGAACTAGCAACTGAGGACGGACTTCGTACATTCAAGGTAAATGGCTAACACATCAAACACTACTTGGGTACAATTGGTGAGAGGCATGTGGTAGAGCAATTAACTCTGAAGGATGGTCCTTGTCCCAATGAAGAATGACTCCAAGGGAATACCAACTTCGTCGTGCCGCGACGTTAAATCAAGTGCTTCATGGGAGGCAACCCATGTGTGGTAACATTTCTGTTTTATTTGTTTTTCATCTTCATTTTTTTTCTTTCTTTTCAATAAATGTGGCTTTTGGAGTAATTTAATGGTTGCATGAGTGCAAATAATTAAAATAAAAGAAAAGACAGGGTTGAAGTGCACATGATAGCCAAAGAAAAAAAATGGTTCAGTCTGCGACGCATATGCGACCGTATTTCATGTCTGCGGTTCGCATTATGGTCGCAGACATCAACAGTTTGCTTGGAAAATGTTCATGATGAAAATGCGATATCAAGGTGCACTATGCGAAACACATTTCCTTTATGCAATCGCATACGCGCACCTCATCTCAAACTTGGTAAGCCATTGAATATTACACCGCATGCTGAAGATGCAATCGCATACTGTGTTTTGCGATCCCTCCCTCATCGCATTTCGCCCCCAGTTAAGTTCTCACTTTTCTCTCTCACATATCATCCCACTTAAGCAAAAAAAATACAAATAAAAAAAAAAGAGAAAACGAAAAGGAAAAAAAAATCCAGAACGGGCAAATAGGAAATGAAAAAAGCTAAGAACCTAAATTGCAACTGTTGAGTGGCAATTACATCTTCAATACCTACATCTAATAATCTGGTATGTCTTCTCTCCCCTCTTCTCCAATCTCCCTTTTTGTTTTATTTTGTTTTGATTCATGGATTCTGTAATGTTGTCGTGTCTGTTTCTCTGTTGTGCTATGGTGAAATCGTAAAGGGGAGGGGAAAGGGTAGAAATTTTGACTGGTAATTAGGCCTGGGAGGTTGAAAATCTTGCAAATCCGCCATATTTAGGGCTAGACTGATGTAATTGAAGGATCTGCGGGTCGCATTTCTAAAATGCGGACCACATTTGTGTCGCAAATCTATCCCTAGGCCCATTGGAAATGAAGACTTATGCGACGCATTTGCGATCGCATAGTCAAAATGCGGTTCGCAGATGCGTCGCACCCTTCCACAGTATGCTTCCCCAGCCTACCTCCCAGTTTGTGACCTGTTTGCGATTGCATAATCACCTTTGCGGTGAGTTATGCGATCGCGTATTTATTTCCATGTTTCCCATCCACCTATGCGATGCATATGCGAACCGCATAGTGGTTATGCGATTGCATATGCCATCACATTAGTGCTCTTTGTTTAACTATGTTTGCTTATGCGACAGGTTTGCGATCCGCATTGTGGTAATGCGATCGCATACCTCGTCGCATAAGTCAAAATTTCTGTCCTTTTTGTTCATCTTTTCGTAATTTGTTTCTATTTTGTCCGCCCGTCCACTCACACGTAGTTTCTCTTTGCAGCAATGCCTCGTAAGCATGCAATATCTTAGAGATCCTCCACAAGCAGGCAGGCACCTCCACCCAAGAGTGCACGTCAAGCACCTCCATCGGACATTGTTGAAAGCCCTTCCCAGTCTGATGAGAAGGATAGTGAATCAGAGGTAAACTTGGAAGCTGAGGTACGGAGGAAACAGATGGACGATTATCAGCTACGCTTTCGATTGCCCCTATCTAGCGAGTTGTACAGGGAGGGTCTGACCAAAAGAAATATCTTACCCGAGAAAAGGCTAAGTCTCAACGGCCTGAAATAGCAATACCCCCATATTCTACAGAACATAAGAACTAGAAAATGGGAATGCTTCAGTGAGACCCTCGGGGAATACAACGAGACCATGGTGAGAGAATTCTATGCCTCTTATGCTGCTTCTAGAAATGCCCATCAAAAAAGGAACAAAATTTTCAGTGAGGCAGTGTTAGTCAGGGGGTGTAAGTGATTGTCACTAAGCCACCATCCATGCTCGGTATTATTCAATGTCGCGCCCAAGCACGGAGGAATACGAGGCCAGACTGGCCAACAAAGATGGAGAGCGTGCTTGGGTCGCCTCTGTGATTGCAAGAGGGACTCCAGCCTGGATTAATCCCAACCACAAGATTTACAAAGAAGATCTTTCGAGAGAAGGAAGATTCTGGCTTGATTTTTTCACCTCCCGTCTAATTCAACCAGAAACAAAACAGATATAAGCATTGAGAAGGCCATTCTCATTGCTTGCATTATTGGGGTCCGATCTTGGTAGAAGAAGACTTTATTTCCTTTCCCCTGCCTCATCACTGTATTGTGCGGGCTGCTGAGGTCCCTCTTATACCTACATGTGACAAGGCAGCAAAGATTGACAAGGATATTTACATCACCCGTATCAGTGATGCAGGGCCTAGGGTAGTAGCTGCTCCTCCAGTCATCCCAATGCCTACCTCTACAGAGGCAGAGCCCTCAGATCCCCAACCTTTTACAGCAGAGCCATCCACCACTGCCTCACAGCCTACTGCCCGTGCTGGTACCCCCTCAGCCATTCCGTTGCCCGTCCTCTCCCAGCTTGGTTTCCTACCAATGCTAAGGTAGACAAGCTCCTGAGAGAATTTCCTACTTTGATCCAGCAGGCCATCACCCCTATTCAGTCTTCAGTAACTGCCCTTAAGGGTCGCCTTCAAGGACTTGAGGCACGCATTGAAAAGGTTGAGCGAGGTGAGATTAGGCACTTGCCAGAGCTCCGGACCGATGTGTCCACTTTGAAGAAAGAGCTCCACCGACTGCAGCACCCGAAGTATGAATTCTCATCCCTCCTTCCCAAGGAAGGGCAGGAGGGAGTTGGTACCTACGAGCCTGGGCTAGGCCTTGATTTCTCCACGCTGATGACAGCCCAGGCCGTGCCGATTATCCCACCGCCTTCAGCTCCTTCCGCACCTGTTGCTATACCTTCTGTAGAGGAGTCCGGACATTATTCAGAGTCCGAGGTGAGGAGGAGTCCTCTTCTTATGATGAGGAGCAGGGTCCTCAGGAGAAGGGAAATGGGGTTTCCATTACTACAGTTGCAGAGGCGACAGAGGAGGCGCTCATTCAGCTTGCTATTTACCGTTCTCTGGAGGACACAACTGCCCCAGCCTCAGTTCAGCCGGCAGCAGATGAGGGAGGCAGCTCCCAGACTCCAATCACTCTTGCCACTGAGCCTGCAACAGTTCCTCCACCACCAGTAGCTGCTATTCCTCCTGCTGAGCAGTCAGATGCTCCTGTCCATGTGGCGGTTGAGGATCCCTCTCCCACCCAGCATGCCACCGACTCCCATAGCGCTTAGCGCGCCCCAGGGAGCCCCTAAATCTGTCTTTGCATTTCTTATGCATTGGGGACAATGCATATCTTTTTTTTGGGGGTGGTGGTTGTATATATTTTTGTGAAAACTTAGACAATATAGTACTTGTAATTTTGTTTTATGTATGAATGGTTTTTTTTCGTTTTTGTTTATGTACTACGTCCAAGTTTCCAGTAAACCAGTGTACATATTTCGTTTGTGATACTAATATATTTCATTACCATTAACTCTTGTTTGCATTTTATAAAAAAAAAAAAAAAATCTAAAACAAGTTGCTTGTTTATGTCGAGTTTTTTTTTCTCTCCTTAGTTGTTAGTAATGAATTCCCTTTGGTTTTTATTCCCCGGGTTCTTTTCCAAGGGTGGAATAGTAGAACCATGGCACTAGGACGAAATGTATTTACCGGTTTAGTGTAAGTGTCTAGTCTCAAGCATGTATATCTGTAAATAATCCATACCCCTCCTATAAAAAAAAATCAACTCTGTGAACTTGAGGCTCGCCTTTTGAATCTATGTGTACTTAGAATTATACATGTAAATAATGAAAGTTTTGAGTCGGCAGGCCCTGACTCTTGAGCTAAAACGATGTTGAACTAAAGAGTCATGTGCCGTGTGTGTTAGATGTTTGTATCAATAATTCTTGTGTTTACTTCTGTTAGCTAGAACTTGCCCAGTTGTTTTTTCGGTGCTAATAATAAGTACATTGAGTTGGAGAAATGACCTTAGTCATTCTTTGTGATATTGAGAAACCCAGTGAACCTTTCAAGCTACCAAATATTTGCATGAATACAACTAGCTTCCCATTTGAGCCTTTAGCCTTTTTGTTGGACACCTCATTACAAGCCTTCCCCCTTTTGAAAAGTAATCCCCTCTTTTGAACCCGTCCGTCCTTGAATTTTGAAAATGAGGCAAAAATCCTAAGTTGGGGGTTTGGTGAAAGAATTAGAGATTGGCTAGGTTGTATATTGAGTGTAGAGCATATACCTCAAAAGATTCAAATGAAAATTGTTCAAGCTCCAAAGGCAATGAGGCTAAACACCAATGAGGCTATGAGATTTAAAAAGAAACAAAGGCACTGAAAGAGAAAGATGTGAGTAGTGTTCAAGGAGGGTGTAGTCACTTGTACCCAAATGATTATCCAACCCTTCCCTAAGCCTACATTACAAGCTAGAAATTCCTTATGGGATCTCCAACCGAATGTTCTTAAAATGGCGACGATTAAAATAAGGCAAAGCCTATGGTATGATGTGTTGTAACACTTGAAATTCTTTGTGAATGTAAGTGTTTGTGTAAATATGTCCCTTGTTGTTGTCATTGTAAATATTGTGAGTTGAGACTTTCTGTCTTTGTGGTGAGGGCACATGTACTGTGGAGTGTAACAGTAGTTGAGTTCTTGAAGTTGGGTGCAAGTACACTCAGCTGAGAGTAACATTTTGTCAAATAGCTCGAGGCTCAAAGTTCACATTGAGTAGTTTCCTTGTAAATAGTAGTAACTGTTCATAACGGGTAATTGGATGAAATGCATGCTTGTAGTGCTGACACTTAACACTGTCCGTGGTCATACTTGTTTTCGGTCTTGTAGTTAAAGTTTATGTTAAGATAGAGTCATTTTAGTTGCTTGAGGACAAGCAAGAGTTTAAGTTGGGGGCATTGATGTGCCGCAGAATTTCGGCACATTTAATACCAAATTGCTTAGAATACAGCTTGTTTCAAGAGCATTTACCTTTTATACTTATAGAATTTTGATGTTTTTCCGTGCATGAGGCTCAAACACTCAAGAACATGGAAAAGAGATCAAAGGAGATAAAAAGTGAGGAAATTAACACTATGCGACCGCATATTTGACAAGAGGATGTCGCAGAACTAACATGGGAACCGCATAATACACAAAGGGATCGCAGACCTCAACAGAAATATAGGCCAATTTCAAGAGCAAGAATGCGGTCGATTATGCGACCGCATAACTCACATTCGAGCCGCAGAGTTAACCGTAGAATCCGTGGTACCTGATGCTGCCTCAAGAATGCGATGCAAATCTGCAGTCGCATCTCAACAATGCAAACCGCAGATCAACAATGCGAACCGTAGATCAACAATGCGGTGACTACCTGGAAACTAGGGTTTAGAGATGCGATCACATAGTTGACCTAAAGGGGTATTTTTGTCCGTTTTTGGCCCTATTTTTTAGTCCACTATAAATATATTTATTAGGGTTTTGTGGGTCATTCTTGTCTGGTTTTAGAGAAACATTACCCTATTAAATATTCTCCTCCTTTTTGGAAGCATTAGAGCAAGAAATCCTTGGTTTTGTAAGCATTCATGACACTTATTACTCTGAGCTTTTTGTCATTTATTATGAGTAGCTAGCCTTAAATACTAAGGTTGTGGACCCTAAATGGGGGTTATGTATTTGGGTATTTACCATTGAATATATGCATAATGGGTTATTGATATTTATTTACTCTTCATTTTATATTTACTGTTAGTGGTTGCAAACATTAACTTATGCCACAAAATCTTTCTTAGCTTGGAAAAGTGTGTTAGACTTGGTAAGAGTAAATATCAAAGACTCAAGGCTTTAAACCTTGTTCAATAGAATCACTTAGGAATAAGTTGGTTTTATTTGGCAGTAAGTGATTTGGTTTTATTGCAACTCTTTTATATTTGGAAAAATTATAAAGAGGAAATACTACCCTATTATTGGAAAATATTGGGTAATCATTTAGAAATCAAATGCATATCAAGAACTTCTCATTAGAAATATATCATATTAATACCCGTTTGCATTACACTTCATTAAAGGGGACATAACCTTGGTTCACTTAATCACATTAATTACAACTTTAATTAATTCTCATTGCCACTGTATTTACTCGATTATTACACAACAAACCCCTATATTCCTGTTCAGTAGTGGAATGGAATTACGATTTGAGTTAAGAATCACACTATCAAAGTAATATTTTCACACCTATTCCCTATGGGATTCGACCCAACCTTGTTGGGTTATTATATTTGACTTCGACCGCTTTACACTATTTTAAAGTGTAATTTGAGCGTATCACCAATTCAAGCCTAATTCTACACCGGACATCAAAACTTAAATCCGAACACACTCCTAAGTCCCAAATCACCTAATGAAGCTATCCGACCGATAAAATCTGTATTTCGAAGTCGTTTACCAATAAGTGAACTCTCAGTTGAATTTCTCAACTATTAGGCTACTTTAAGAGACTAAATGCCTACATTCTCACCATAAACACTCCGGACCCAAACCAACTGATCCAACACAACAAAAATAGGCTAGAAATATATAAAAAATGCAAAAATGGGGAAACGAGGTAAATCTCACTCACGGAACGACCGACCGGATCGTTACAGTATTGTTCCCTTAATTAGAACTTTATGAACCTAGCCCTAATTACCTGTTCTATACCTACACTGTTTGAAGTCTTTCTTTATTTGTTATACTCCAGCTATATATGATTTCTTTCCTTAATTTGTTTCCCGTCCTTTACCGTTTGAAATGACTCCCTTAATTAAGGGAAGACTTGTACTGATTTTTACTCTAATTGATTCCGAGTTCTTCAATTACTGAACAAATTGATTCTTACCTTATTTACCTAGCTCTCAAACTACTATATATATTTCTGTATTCTACTCTTATTAGATAGTCTCATAGACACACGAACTCATATTAGTTCACATATCTCACACACTCAAAATCTCTTATGTTCCCTTTGTTACTTGCTATTGTTACTAAATTAGCCGGCTGCACGCAAGGCTAATTATTGCACTCTCTTGTTCTTCACTTTGTGTTCACTCTCCTTACTGGTATGTTCTGATTTTAAATTCAAGCTCACAACCCAATGTGTTTCCTACTGCTTTAGTTTATCATATTCCTGATCTGTTTCCGTCTATTATTTTGTTGTTCGACATGTAATTGACCTGTCTACATTATTGCTTCACCCAGCATGTTAGTCATGTCCTACCCCTTTTAGTATCAGCATGTTTACTCCCCCTTGTAGTCTGTCTCAGTGTAACTCTACTCTATTTTTGAATGTTTGTCCATTTGTTGTCCAGTTCTGGCATGCACCTATTTTTGCAAAACTTATTTGTTACCCTAAGTGTTCTTGATATCATGCTTAATCATGTCTAGTACTTCTATGTTCTCACTGTTGCTATGAAATCCTACTATGTCATCTCCCAATCCCATAAACCCTCTAAAACACATATGATTCTATAATTATGTTCTAATTAGCACTCCTGAATCCATGTCTTACTATTTGCCTATTAACCACCCGTTAATTGCAAAAGACTTCTGTTTATTATATGTATATTATGTGTCCCCAGTCCCCAATTATCCCTGTGTGAAAGTCTGTTGTTGAGAAATGTTAACTCTGATTGTTGTATGGTTGATCTGCTGTTTGGTGGACTACACTGCTCTTGTTCAAACTATTTTACTACTAAACCACTTCATACTTTTATAAACTTCAACTGAGTGTTTTTCAAATATTGATTTCCTATTAAAACCTTTTGAAACTATGTCAAGCACTCTCACTCTACTCTTAGGTCCTTAAGTTCTGCCCCCTCTAGTGTGTGACTGCTTTGGGATTCCTGTGAGATCCCTCTGAACTCTGATGCAGTGGAGCTGTCTCTTCCACACTGCACTTACTCAGTTCTGGTAATGAAGTCTGGGTGTGAGCACTGCTCGGGATCCTTGAGGTCCTTAGGGAACTCTGACACACCCGGACATGAGAAAGACTATGAAACTTTGGCATATGAGGCTATGGACACCAGGTACATTTGGGCCTACTTCAGGCTCCCTATAGTTTAACTTCTTATTTTCCTTTATCTATTTAAGTAATTTATTCAGCTGGTCTGTAATAATTATTTGTAAACAGATATTGGGGTTGGCCAGTAAAATAGAGAGGGTAGTTATATATTCTATCATTGATAGAAATCATGACTTAGGCTTTTTACATTCCCTATCTGCATTAGAATCCATGCTTAGGACCAACGTATTCATTCAAACCATGCCAAACATGCATTAGATATCATGTCTTTAAGGCTTTTCATGTTACTGCTCTAACGTACAACATGTCCTTAATTTATGCTTATGCCTACCACTTATAAATCCTTCTCCTAGGATAATAAAGTTAAAATAAAACTGTTACTCCCGTGTATTCAAAATCATGTTTCAATCATCCTGTAACTCTTTGTGCATTTTGAAATCATGCTTTAGGAATTCTATGCATTTAGAAATCATGCTTTAGGAATTCTATGCATTCTGAAATCATGCGCTAACCATTCTGCATTTATATGTGCATATTAGATACCATGCTCTAGGACTCTGTTTGCATTTGCTTAATCACGCCTAGTTTAGACTATTGATTCATGAAAAGGTATAACGCAATCTCTCATATGATTATCCTATTTTAGATAAAATTAGTAACAATCTCTCCATTTTTGTAACACCTAGAACAACATGCTTTTAGTCAAAAACAACTTCTGAACTGTCTAAAGGTTAACATGCTTAAAAATTAGTAGGCAAACTGATTAGGCCCCTTGCTTCTGAGTTTTTTTTTATAAAAAAATAAAGCTGCATATTTCTGTGAATTGGCATTCACTTAGATATACTGTCTTAGGGTCCTGTATAATAAAACTGCCTCTTGTTTGTGTTTGAGACGTGCTGATTATGTGCATTACTTGTGGAGGTAAATCTGGGCTTCATAACTGCTTTCCTACATTTATCTGATTAGTCCTATTTGTTCTTACCCGTAGCTTAGAATTTTATCCTTTCAAAACCTTAGGGGTCTGTCTAGAACGACCTATACTTAGAGGTCCTAGATTCCTCCAAGGCCATTAAGAAGGGATAGGTAACAACACGCATAGAGATCGCTAAATAAACTATCTTAATAACCGCTAAGGGGTGGGGTAAAGGGTAGATATGGATATGATGACCGGTGCGCTAATGCCACGTCTATCCCCTCACTGAGGAGTGATTAACGAGCATTGCATTGATGTGATCCTATAGGATAAACAACTTAGGACTTCCCCTATCTCCTACATATGTGTGCTTAGAATGCGAATCTTTTTTCAAAACCATTACTTGTTTCCATGTGTATACTTTGACTGCCTATTTGCTACTTGTTTGTATTCAAAAAACTTATTTGGCCGGGAACCACAGTTGTGGACTTTGAGGGGTGCCTAACACCTTCTCCTTGGAGTGATTTCAAGCCCTTACCCATTCTCTAGTTATTTAATTAGTGTTGTTGTGACCCTTAATAGGTGCACTAACGCACCTTAATTCGTTAGGTGGTGACTCTTCAAATCCTTCACATCCCTTATCGAAAAAGGAAATGAGTTGTCCCAGTAATGTCAAAAAACTTGACCGATCCGAAAGGAGAGGAAAGAGGGGGGCGCGACACTTTACCATAAGCTAAAGGAAAGGTATGATTTTTGTTAGTAACAACGGATTATTTTTCCAAATGGGTAGAGGCAGGAGCTTTCAAACAAGTGCGAGAAAAAGAGGTAATGCATTTTATTTGGCGAAATGATATATGCCGATTTAGAGTGCCGAAAGAAATCATATGTGATAATGGCCCACAATTTATAGGATCGAAAGTCACAAAATTTTTTCAAAGTTGGAAAATCAAACAAATAACCTCTTCACCTTATCATCCCGTGGAAAATGCACAAGCTGAGTCAACAAAAAAGATTAATATTAATAATTTGAAGAAAATATTAGAAGAATAAAAAGGAAACTGGCCTGAGGTATTACCAGGAGTATTATAGGTTTATTGAACAACAACAAAGACATGCACGGGATAAATTCCATTTTCACTTGTTTACGGCTCGGAAGCCGTAATCCCAGTCGAAATAGGAGAGCCAAGTATGATATTCACACAAGCAAATGAAGAATCAAATGATGAAGAATTAAGAACGAACTTGGATTTACTCGAGCAAAGAAGAGAAAAAGATTTAATAAGGATTGCAGCACAAAGGCAAATCATTGAATGATACTACAACCGGAAGGCTCGTCTCAGATAATTCAAGATTGGGAACTTCGTTCTCAAAAAGGTTTTCGAATCAACAAAAATAGCTAGAGCAGGAAAGTTGAACCCAAATTTGGAAGGTCCTTATAAAGTTCGAGGTATCGCTTGGAAAGGTGCTTATGAGTTAGAAACCATGGACGCAAAGGTTTTACCTTCGAATTGGAATGCTATTCATTTGAAGAAATATTATTTCTAAGAAAGAGAAATACCCCCGTTCAGGTATCACTTAACTACGATTTTTTTTTGTTCAGTTAAAATTATACTAAAATTTTTAGATGATAGGCAAAAAGCTAGCCCACACTAAATGATGCTATTAGCCTTGAAAGACACGCGGGATGCAAAATCATTCCCAGTCTAGTGTTACAACCTTTCTGTTGGAAATAAAAGTGGTTAAGCAGTCATCATCTAAAAATATACCTCCGAGTCCCGTATGTATTTTCCTTTTCAGGAAATGGACCACATGGAAGGAATAATCAAGTGCTAGAGATTTCATACTTCAAAGCTCTAATACTTGGGGGACTATAGAAGGAAAAGAATACTAAAAGAGTTAGACTTTGATTCAAGCCTGGGTCAACCCAAAAAATCAAAAGTAAAGAGCAAATCATTAGCTAAAAACAAAAGCCTCATTCAAAAACCTTTGTAATAAGCTTTGATGAACTTTAAACTCGCGGATGTAAATTACAAGATCTTATGAGTACTTAGTTTAAAGGCAATATTTAGTCAAGGGTTGAAAGATATACCCTAGAATTTTGTGAAATTTGTTATAAGAAAACAATTATGAAGGAGTTGTAGATGTTGTACAAAGAGTTACTTGAATTGTAAAGTGTTATATAATTTGAAAGTTCAAAATACAAAACTTCCTCAAATTATTCAAGAAATTTATGAGAAATA
This sequence comes from Nicotiana paniculata, assembly GCA_005239505.1. Taxonomy (NCBI): domain Eukaryota; kingdom Viridiplantae; phylum Streptophyta; class Magnoliopsida; order Solanales; family Solanaceae; genus Nicotiana; species Nicotiana paniculata. Next base: position 15,833 of record MDKI01173454.1, read on the forward strand.
TGTACTTTCCTACTTCTTTCATATATTTACACCAATATGAAGTTGAGACGTCTTCTTCATCAGTGTCATTTATAAAAGGGCCCTCTTTTATAAAAATTCGTGTCTGTACCAAAATTACGAAATTCTAAAGCATTCTTAAATGCAAGATTAAAGAGTAGAACAAAAACTCCAAACGAAATATTATATATTAAACCCGGTTAAAACTAAGTATAAACTTAGTTCAAACCAAGGTATTTGATAATTAACACAAAACGGATGGGGGTAAAAACTTGCCAACCATTCTAAAAATAAAAAAAAACATAACACACTTCCCAAATACAAATTCACTATGGGGAAGAATCTAAAATAGCACTATCAACATCAGGAGAATTCAATATGGCATCATCAGTAGTGGGAGAAGGTTCAACTTGAGCAGAAGAGGCTTGAACACCAACTTCACCAGCAATAAGTTCATCAGCTTCGGGAAAGCCGACCTCAGGTGAGGAAAAGTTCTGACTCTACTGAGTTTTTTCAATGATTTCCTTAGTTTTTGAAATCTCAACAACCAAGTCAATGCCTTCCTGGATAGCCTCCATCAAATTCTCGAGGTGTGTGTTTAAAAAAGCCCAGCTTACATCAAGCGTTGATTTATCTTCAAAGGCCTCGTAATCTCTTTCCCATTGCTCGATTTCAGCCTTCAAATCTTCTTTTTTAGTCAAAGAAGAATCATAAGAAGCTTTCAGAGGGGCGAGTGATCTCTCCAAGAACTGGACCTTGTTAGAAGATGCACGGAGGTCTTCTTGAGCCTGAGTGAGTGTTTGAACAAGCTCCCCGACATAGACCTCCTTCTGATTAAGCAGTTCTTTTAAACCCCTAATTTCCTTAGTAGCTTTAGAAAGCTCCTCTGTAAATGGTGACTCAAGGATGTCTTTATCCTTGCCCACTTGACTAGAAGAGGCTTTTTCAATCGCCAATTCTGCTGCCATCACTTTTACTCGTTGTTCCAAAGCACAAAACTCCTCATCTAAAACTTCTTTTTCTAAGTGAAGGCCTTCAAACTATTCTTTCCAGTTGTCCGCTTCCGTACGATAGTCATTGACTAACTACTCAGTAGGGACAATTCTCTTCATCAACTCTGTGCCTGTCAGGTTGATCTACAAAAGAAAGGAAAGACGTGATTATCAAACAAAGATAAAAAAACAATCACAAGGAAAATTCAAAAAAAGCTAAGGCACTTTCAAAGATGAATGGACAATGTCATTCATCCATGTAAAAGAGCTGTGGTTTTCCAACTTAGACTTCTTAACTAGGCCAAGTAGCGGTTTTAGCCATACATCGGCTTGGCCAGACCGTTTCAAAAGATTACCATCCTCGGGGACTTCAATGGTAACTTTTTTCATCATCCTATTGTTACTGGTAGAACCAACTTCAACGTGAGAAGTGGTAGCAATAGGGACAGTTAAGGAAGTGAACAACCACAGGAGGAGTATTAGCAGTAGAAACAAGAGCGGGACGCTGAGGATCGATAGGTGTAGACACTGGAAAGGAAGAAATAGGCACTTCTTCAGAAACTAAGCCAAAATCTTCATTATGAAACCCACGGGAAAATAACTGTTCTTTAGAGTCACAAGGTGATCATCTCTTCAACATAGCTCACTAAAGTGGCACTTTCTGGCTCATTCACGGGAACTGAACATGGAGGAGGGGTGGCTTCATCATCAGAAACAATGCGCCTCCTAGCCCGAGACTTGCTCCTAAGGAGCCCTCCTCTCGTTCCTCTTCACCCTCAGAACCATGAGCTCTCTCTGCTTTTCTCTTTGATGAAGAACTTAAAATCATCTCTTGAGCATTGGACAAAGAAAGTCTTGATGACGCAATAGGCGCAGAACTAACACCCTGAATAGGAAACCCTAACAGAAGAAGAAGTTAGTAAATCTCCAAATAAATATGAAAGCAAGGTAGAAAATTAAAGGGAAGAATACCATGAGTTTTAACTTTACAACCAAACCTATGAAAAAGGTACTTCCAATACCTTCCTTCCATAGGAGCATCCGACAATAATTTTTCTACCCAAGCACGGAAGTCCGGTATTTCTCCAACAACTTTCATGGTTGCTAAAAAGAGAAAAAACAACCACGAGACTGTAAGTTTCTTTTTCTTTAATAAAAGAGAATAATGGTATGTAAAAAAAAAACTTACGTGCAAAGTTCCATTTTTTCCGGAAAAGGCATGTTCTCTTCACCCACTAAACCACTTGTGGGAGCTACAACAAAACATGCATACCCGCCACGATCTTTATCATCTTTAGGGCTAACCAAAAACCCTTTTACTCATGGCCACGAGAGTAAAAACCCATGAACAAAATAACTTAGGGTAATAAAGATGAAGCAAGTGTTGAAAGGTGAGGGTAAAAAGGCCAAATCAGAGAGGTATATTAAACATGCAACAACTCTCCATACAATAGGACCAATCTGTCCTAAGAAAATGTTAAAGAAACGACAAAATTCTATGATCACTGGGTCAATAGGTGGTCTGAAACCTAATGTAAAAGGATATGTGTAAACGAAAGAGTACCCCGATTAGAACAACATGATCCTTTGGTTTGGACCAGGAACTAAAATTGGAAAATCAAATTTCCAGTGACATTCTCTTCGCACAAGACAAATCAAGCCATCAGTAATTTGAGAAGGATAAACATTGGCACGATCGTGAGGAGTCATAGAAGTAACTTGGTTTCTAATTGATTCACGATCAGCAGCGAAAGAAAATTCTGTAGGAATAATTTCATCAGCTGTAGGTGCTCAAAGAGGTTCACTTGAATCCCTATTTCTGGCAGAAAATCTATGAGTTGAAGAAGCCCTAGTTCTAGAAGAAGAAGTGGTAACAACGTTGGGTTGAGAAGTAGAACCACGAACCGATAAAGATCCTAAGCTACGCATCTTACCACCTCTTCTACTCCTACCGGGATCAGTTGAAGGGGGAAGTTCATCTACAATTACTCTATGAGGATCAAGGTTTAGTGAAGACATGATTTTATAAGAAAATAATACGTGCTGATGAATAAGAATGATTAAGGAAGAAGGACACTGTAGATTGAAGGTTTTCGTGAAAGCAAAGGCATATGAGGTTATTATAAGAAGAAGAAACTGTCAGGTAAAGGGGTTTAAGATGGAAACGTCATAATGAAACTATCACTTCATGACTGACGCAGCCGCAAGAAAGCCCTAAAAACCGTTGAAGAGTCGTAGACCCAATCGACAAAGGCCACGTGGCACATCCATTAAATTGAAGTGTCATACGGCGCAAGTTTTTAAGAAGACACAATGATTCATAAAAAACGGCGGCAAAAAATTCTCGCCATAAATATTTACCACTTCCCAAATATTCAATTGCAGAATATTTAGCAAGTGGGGGGACTATCTGTATTATTAGAAAATAAATATTACACGTGGAATTATACGTAACTGACATGGCATAATACGTGGACCACTAGATGACAACCGGAGCGTTGCATTAAAAGATGCACGAGCTACAACAGATACGAGCAAATCACTCACGAGATGAAAATGTGTGGTTGCTTGTGTCTAAATTATTCATTGAAGAGATATGGGAGAAATGAATCTATCACGACCCAAAATTCTATCTCAGGTCGTGTTGGCACCCAACAGCGGGGTCGGGCAAGCCAACACTCAATTTACTAAGGGTTATTTCTTATTTGATTAAACATTTCAACATATACCAAGTTTTAAAGCTTATAACATAAATCGAAAAATATCATTAGCCAGTTTAAATCAAAAGCTGTCATAAGGAGGCGTGAGCCAACATATATACAGACCCGTAATCCATAATAACTACCACGTGTGTGGGTGCCAGGAACTAGTGTCACAAGTCCTACGGGCATACTAAGAGAAATTACAAAAGATATAATATACAGTCCCACTGTCTGAAAGAAATAGACGGGAAATAAGCAAAAGAAACTCCATGGTGGTGCCAAGGATCGTCAGGAGAAGCAGCTCACCATGAAGTCAGGTCCAACTGTAATCAGAATCGAGCTCCGGTCTGATAACCAGATGCACCAGCTCTCAGAACTTGTACAATTAAGCACAGAAACATAGCATGGGTACATAATTAAATATGTACCCAGTGAGTATCCCGTCTAATCTCGAAGAAGTAGTGACGAGAGGTCGACTTGACACTCACTAAGGTCCAGCAGTATAATTTAACAGAATATGATGAAAACGGTAGGCATTTGAAGTTAGTAAAGCAACAAATATATAAGGCACTGAAATCCAAGTAAATGCTGGAAGTAAATAAACAACTACTACTTCATATTCCCCAAATATCTGTCAGATCAATATCCATGATTTCAGTAACAATTAATCATGCGCACACGGGATAAGGACAACCGGCCTGATCCATAAAAATAATCATGTCTGTGCACTGCGGAGGGTCGAACGGCCCGAACCATAAGTGCATCCCTGCCATAAAATAGTCACATATATGCACTGCCGAGGGTTGAATGGCACGAACCATAAGTGCATCGGTGCCATAAAATAACCATATCTATGCACTACAGAGGGTCGAACGGCCCATACCATAAGTGCATTTTTCAATCCGCCGTGGCGTAGAACCTGCTCCCATGAGAGTTGGGGAAATCACACTCTGCTCGCGGAATGTAAATTGCAAAGCGGTCACATGCACACACAATATTATTTTTTTAAATTACTTTTCAGTGAAAAATTCCTTAAAATTTCTCAAATTCCATGATCTCAGGGAAATAAGCCGCATGTAACATTAATTCATTAAGCATATAGTTCATGTCAATGAAGAAACGAGGCATGATGTGGGCCTAACTTCAAGGACATAATAATAATAGCCGCTACGTACGGACTCTCGTCACTTTGTACGTACATAGCCCCCACAAACATCACACATAGACTTTACATCACCTACGGGGACAATTCCCTCTTACGAGGTTAGAAGGGAGACTCACCTCGTATGGGATCTACTTCCCGGACCAAGAACGCGCCCGAAACTCCAAACTCGTCTGCCATGGACTCGAAACTAATCAAACGTTACGCAAATATATCAAATTATACTCAAAGCATGGAATTTTCCTACTTATTTAGTCAATTAATCATTCTTGAAGAAATCCCAAAATCAACCCCGGGCCCGCATTCTCGGATTCTGAAAATTCTCGAAGGAAACACTCACCCATAACCTAAGGATCGTTAATATATGATTTTTGTATGATTTTATAGCCAATTCACGGGTAATTCTCCAAATATTTTTAAAACCTTAGTTTTTACTCTAACCCTTGAATTTTCACTAATTAATGAGTTAATCTACCTAAGAATCCAAGTATTATACTAAGTTCATGGTAGGAATTATTTACCTCAAAATGGCTGGGTTGTTTGTCTCTCTTGCATGCTAGAAATCACCCCAAGGAAGAAGAAGAATGCATAAAAATGGTTTAAGTCCCGTTTTTAAAATACACTGCCTAGCCGTGGTTTCGCACCTGCGACTCAAGGACCGCCACCTGCGGAAAATGGGACAAGGGCCTGGGCTCGCACCTGCGGGTAGGAGTCCGCACCTGCGGGAAAGGGCCCGCACCTGCGAGAATTGGGCATCCCACCTGGGGGTCGCACCTGTGAGGCTGGGACCGCATGAGCGGTCCCGCACCTGCGGCTGGGCAACCGCACCTGCGGTCACACCAGAACAGGTGCACCAGCAATTGCTTCAGCTGGTTTTTGGCCTCGTTTGGTGCTTGAGAGGCACCTCAGGCCCACCCAAGCCCCCGTCCAAATATACCAACAAGTTCCAAATCATAATACGAACTCGTTCGAGCCTTCGAAACACCCAAAACAACGCTAAAACTCAAAATCACGCCTTAAAACCCCCAGAATCAAACTTAGGAACTTTAAGTTTCTTGAATTCGCTAACAATGCGCCGAACCAACCTATACTACTCGGAATGACCCCAAATTTTGCAGGCAAGTCATAAATGATATAACAGAACTATTCCCGATCTCGAAATTCCGTTCGCACGTGGATAACACAAAAACATGTCCCAAACCACTATATGAACTTACGAAAACTTTTATTCTGATATTGTGCGCCGAAACACTCCCGGGTCATACAAAACCCATTCTGAACATACGCCCAAGTCCGAAATCATCATACGAAGCTACCAGAACCGTTGAAACTTGATTCCGAGGTCGTTTACTAAAAATGTTGGCCGAAGTCAAACTTGGCAAAGAAGGCCAACCTTAAGGAACTAAGTGTTCCGATATCGCTCTAAACACTTCCGAATCCCGAACCACCCGTCCCCGCAAGTGATAAATCATAATAAGCCGTTATGCAAGTTTCATTTAGGGGAATGGGGTCCGATAACGCAAAACGACCGGTCGAGTCGTTACGTTCTCCACCTCTAAAATAAACGTTCGTCCTAGAACGAGTCTAGAATCATACCTGAAGTGCTGAATAAGTGCGGATTTCTGCTCCGCATGTCCTCCTCGGACTCCCAGGTCGCTTCCTCGACAGGTTGGCCCCTCCACTGGACCGTTACCGCAGAAACTCTCTTGGACCTCAACTGGCGATCATGTCTATCAATAATAGCAACTGGCTCCTCCTCGCAGCCTAACCTCTCATCCAACTAAATAGTGCTGAAATCAACCACGTGAGAGAAGTCGACGTGGTACCTCCGGAGCATGGATACATGAAAGGCTGGATGAACTCCTGACAAACTGGAAGGTAAAGCTAGCTCATAAGCAACCTCCCTAACTTGCCTCAACACCTCGAAGGGACCTATAAACCTTGGGCTCATCTTCCCCTTCTTCCCGAACCTCATAATACCCTTCATTGGCGAGACTTTCAATAGGACCATATCTCCCTCCATAAATGATACCTCGGCGCCTTCTGATCCGCGTAACTCTTCTGTCTGAACTATGCTGTGCGGAGCTTCTCCTGAATCAACTTCACTTTCTCTAAAGCATCTCTCACCAGGTCAGTGCCATATAACTTAGCCTCGCCAGGCTCAAACCACCCGATAGGAGAACGATATCACCGACCATACAAAGCCTCAAATGGGGCCATCTAGATACTAGACTGATAAATATTATTGTAAGCAAACTTGGGCAAAGGCAAGAACTGGTCGCACTGACCTCCGAAGTCAATCACGCACGCTCTGAGCATGTCCTCTAATATCTGAACTGTACGCTCCGACTAACCATCAGTCTGAGGGTGAAATGCTTTGCTGAGATCTATCTAGGTACCCATATCACTATGAAATACTCTCCGGAAATGCAAGGTGAACTGAAGATCTCGATCTGATATAATAGACACCGGCACGCCGTGCAACCGGACTATCTCCTGAATGTAGATCTAGGCTAGCCTCTCAGAAGTATAAGTAGTAGCCACTGGACTGAAATTCGCCGATTTGGTCAATCTATCAACAATGACCCAAACCGCGTCAACTTTCCACAAAGTCTGAGGCAACCCAATGACAAAGTCCATAGTGATGCGCTCCCACTTCCACCCAGGAATGGGCATCTGCTGAAGTAGGCCTCCTAGCCTCTGGTGCTCATACTTCACCTGTGGGCAATTAAGACACCTAGTCACATACTCCATAATGTCCCTTTTCATCCGCCTCCATCAGTAATGCTTCTTCAAATGACGATACATCTTTGGAGCACCAGGTTGAACAGAATACTGAGAACTGTGTGCCTCTTCTAGAATCCTCTCCCTCAGGCCATCAACAATAGGAACACATAAACGGCCCTGAAGTCTCAGAACACCATCCTCACCAATAGTAACCTCCTTGGCACCACTGTCTCTTAAAGCTCTGCTAGGCACGTATCATCGAACTGCCGGGCCTTAATCTCCCCCAATAACGAAGACTGAGCAACCACATGTGCTAAAACTCGACGTGGCTCTATAAGGTCTAATATCACTAGGGGATCAACCAAGGACTGAATGTCCAAGGCTAGAGGTCTCTCATCTGCTGCAATATAAGCCAAGCTACCCATACTCTCTTCCTTCCTGCTCAAGATATTTGCTACCACATTTGCGTTGCCCGGATGATAAAGAATGGTGATATCATAATCCATCAACAACTCAAGCCATATGCACTGCCTCAAATTAAGATCCCTTTGTTTGAACAAGTGTTGCAAGCTGTGGTGGTCCGTATAAACCTCACAGGACACCCCATACAAGTAGTGCTTCCAAATCTTAATAGCATGAACAATCGCCGCAAACTCCAAATCGTGCACAGGATAATTCTTCTCATGAAAATTCAACTAGCGTGAAGCATAAGCAATAACTCTCCCTCCCTGAATTAACACACACCCCAAGCCAACGCGTGAAGGGTCGCAATATACTGTGTACATCCCAGAATCGGAAGGCAATACCAGAACTGGTGCTGAAGTCAATGCCGCCTTGAGCTTCTGATAGCTCGCCTCACACTCGTCAGACCACCGGAATGGGGCATTCTTTTGAGTCAATCTAGTCAGTGGAGATGCAATCAAAGAAAACCCCTCCACAAATCGGCGACAATAGCCTGCTAGGCCCAAAAGGCCCTGATATCTGTAGCTGAAGTAGGATGCAACAAACTCTGAACTGCCTCAATCTTCTGAGGATCAACCTTGATACCCTCTCCGGATACCACATGCCCCAAGAATGCTATGAAATCCAACCAGGACTCACACTTGGAGAACTTAGCATATAGCTTCTGTTCCCGCAAAGTCTGGGGCACAACTCTCAAATGTTGCTCGTGCTCCCCAGGCTACGTGAGTCAATACACATCTGCATAGACCCATCCTTCTTCTTCACGAACAGAACTGGAGCACCCCATGATGATACACTCGGTCTGATGAATCCCTTAGCCAACAACTCCTCAAGCTTCTCCTTCAACTCCTTCAACTCTTTCGGAGCCATACGATATGGAGGAATAGATATAGGTTGGGTTCCTGGATCTAAATCAATGCACAAATCAATATCACGATCAGGAGGCATGCCCAGAAGGTCTGAAGGAAATACATCAACAAACTCTCAAACAACTAGCACTGAATCAATCGTCGGAGACTCGGCGGTGGTGTCCCGCACATAAGCAAGACAGGACAGACAACCCTTCTCGACCATATGTCGAGCCTTCATGAATGAAATAATCCAGCTGGCTGCACTAACTGAGGAACCTCTCCACTCCAGCCTAGACGACTCAGGCCTGACTAAAGTAATTGTCTTGGCATGGAAATCTAACACGTCATGATAAGGAGATAGCCAATCCATGACTAGAATAACCTCAAAATCAACCATGTCGAGCAATAAAAGGTCCGCTCTAGTCTCGAACCCACAGAAGGTGATCACACAAGACTGATAGATCCGGTCAACCACAAGAGAATCGCCCATAGGAGTGGACACATATATAGGAGAACCCAAGGACTAATGAGGACTATCCAAAAAATGAGAAAATAATGCTGAAACATATGAATAGGTGGATCCTGGATCGAATAATACTAAAGCCTCTCTACCACATCCTGAGATAATACCTGTGATCACGGCGTCTGAGGCCACTGCATATGATCTGGCCGGAATGGCATAGAATCTAGCTGGAGCACCGGAAGACTTAGCTCCACCAGGGTGAACATGAGCTGACTAACCTCCCCCTGACTGGCCTCCACCTCTCGGACGACCCCTGTCGATCTGTCCTCCACCTCTAGGTTGTCGGACTGCTGGTGCTGGACCCATCGGCTGATAACCCTACTGCACAACCTTGCCCAAAACCTGGGACAATTCCTCCTCATATGACCTGGCTCCCCACACTCGTAACAACTTCCAGATACCATGGCCTGCTGCCCCGAATACAAACCCTGAATGGCCGGAGAGCGAGGTGAGCCCTCTGGCATAACACTAAAGTAGGGGCTGGAGGGTCTTGGATGACTGGGATAACCACTGGGTGAACTCTGAATGGATGGAGGACGGTAGGAACGCTCTAGCATGGCGCTAGAATGAGGCCTTGCTCGAAAACCTCGGGGAGGTGGTGGAGGTGCTGAATATAAAGGCCTGCTGGGCTGACTACTGCTAAACTGACCTCTGCCCTTAACTGGGGCACCTCTGAATCTATGGAGAATTTATCCCTCTTGTCCTGCTGCCCCTGCTCCCTACTGCTCGACCGATACCCCTCGATCCTACGAGCAATCTCTAGCACGAGCTGATATGGAGTATCCATCTCCACCTCACAGGCCATGGTGGCCCTAATACCTGGATGCAACCCAGCCATAAATCTTTGCATCCTCTCAGCATCAGTAGGTAGTATCATGAGTGCATGGCGAGACAACTCTAAAAATATGGCCTCATAATTCGTCAATGACATCTGTCCCTTCTCTAGCTGCTCAAACTGATACCGCAACTCTTACCTCTTGGAGGGTTGGATATATCTATCCAGAAATATCTGCGTGAACTACTCCCAAGTGACAGGAGGCGAATCTGTTGGCCTACTGAGAATATAAGACTGCCACCACCTACAAGTTCTTCCCTCCAACTGGAAGGTAGTGAAATCCACTCCACGGGACTCTAGTATCCTCATGTTGTGTAGTCTATCCCTGCACTTGTCACAAAATCCAAGGCATCCTTTCCTCGCTCACCCCCGAATACTGAAGGGTGCAATTGAGTCCATCTATCCAATAACTTCTGCGGGTCGCCGTCCGCAGCTGGTCTGGGTTCAAGTGCTTCTGCAACAGGTTGGACCCCACCCACGAGCAGTGTACCCGAGGTATGATGTAATGCTGCTTCCTGACCTGCAGCCTGGGCGGTAGGAGTCTGGGCCCCTCTCCCGCCTGAGATGTGGTAGGATCTACTGGAAATAAACCAGCCTGGGACATAGTGTCCATAAATCTCATCATACGACCCATGACCTCCTCGAAGCCTGGCGCTGTCATGAAGTCCACTGGAGCAGGATCTGCTGGAGGCACCTCGTCCTGCTCCTCTATGATAGGATCCTCTGGTGGTAGTGAAACTGGAATAGCTTTGGAATTCCCTCGTCCCCTACCTTGGGACGGTGCCCTCCCCCAGCCTCTACCACGGCCTCGGACGACGGGGGTAGCGACATCTCCCGGGTCTGGAACATCGGATGCACGCATCCTCACAATTTGTGAGAGAATAGAAGAATGAGATTTAGTAATCATTGACTGTACGATAGAATAAAAATAAGGAGAGGTTTCCTAACACCTTATAGCCTCTTGAAGATAAGTACAGACGTGTCCCTACCGATCCGCAAGACTCTACAGGGTTTGCCCGTGACTCGTGAGACCTATGTGAACCTAGAGCTCCGATACCATGTTATCACGACCCAAAATCCTATCTCAGGTCGTGATGGCGCCCAACAGCGGGGTCGGGCAAGCCAACACTCAATTTACTAAGGTTCTTTCTTATTTGATTAAACATTTCAAAATATACCAAGTTTTAAAGCTTATAACATAATCGAAAAGGATAATTAGCCAGTTTAAATCAAAAGCGGTCATAAGGAGACGTGAGCCAACATATATATAGACCCGTAATCCATAATAACTACCACGTGTGTGTGTTCCAGGAACTAGTGTCAGAAGTCCTGCGAGCCTACTAATAGAATATACAAAAGATATAATATACAGTCCCACTGTGTGAAAGACATACACGGGAAATAAGAAAAAGAAACTCCATGGTGGTGCCAAGGATTGTCAGGAGAAGATGCTCACCGTGAAGTCAGGTCCAACTGTAATCAGAATCGAGCTCCGGTCTGATAACCAGATGCACCAGCCTCAGAACCTGTACAATTAAGTACGAAAGCGTAGCATGAGTACATAATTAAATATGTACCCAGTGAGTATCCCGTCTAATCTCTAGGAAGTAGTGACGAGAGGTCGACTTGACACTTACTAAGGTCCAGCAGTATAATTTATCAGAATATGATGAAAACGGTAGGCATGTAAAGGTAGTAAAGCAACAAATATATAAGGCACTGAAATCCAAGTAAATGCTGGAAGTAAATAAACAACTACTACTTCATCTTCCCCCAAATATATCTCAGATCAATATCCATGAATTCAGTAACAATTTATAATGCGCACACGGGATAAGGACAACCAGCCTGAGTGTCACGCCCCAAAATTGAGGGATGAGACCGGCACCTAACCGGGTGAACCCGGTCAAGCGGACCTAGATTTCAACTCCGACCCAACGCGTTTCCCCTGTATATACAATGCACCATATTCCATATGAAATAACAACTTAGGATTTAAGCGTGTGTTTACAAACATAAGTTCGTTTCTCTTTTAGCATTTCAACAATTGATTTCCAAAACATACATAACTTTCCAAAACGGACCACGATTCCAAATACGTATAGTTACTACCCAAAATACATATATACACCCACATCATGTATACGGAGCGTCTACGAATACTAAGAGTTTATACAGTACTTGCCGGCAATACCTTACAATACATAACAGACTCAAAAGAGATGTCATGAATTACACACGGCCCTGGGAGGAAGTGGGGCTCACCAACACTTGTTGAAAGATGAGGAGGGGGCACCACTAATGGCGAGCTGAGCTACCTGCTATGAAACCACCTACACCCATATAAAAGATGTAGTGCCCCCGGCAAAAGGGACGTTATAACTGTGGAATAGTACTAGTATGTATGATCAAACTTCACTCAAAGTAAAATCAAGATATGCACAGATAGAAAGTAGTTAAAGGAACCAGCACATAGTGCATAGTGATACAGAAAACAAGTACAATTGAGAGCCTCACAGATTATTATTTCAACACAATCTCATTTCCTCTTTATTACTTTCTGTTGCGTCGTGCAACCCGGTCCCACCATATAATTTACACTCCACCCTTGTTACCTCTCCACCCTTATTACTACGTGTTGCAGCCGCGACCCGATCCCACCTTACAGTTCTGTTGCGGCGTGCAATCCTATCTAATTGTACAGTTTACACTCCACCCTTGTTACCTCTCCACCCTTATTACTTCTTCTTGCGGCATGCAACCCGATCCCAACGGACCATCACATTTCATGGCAAACAATAACAACCCACAATTCAATCACAGGGTTTCATATCATCAACAGTACAATTTCATAACACCCAACCAATCATGTGTTCACAATAGTCTTTATCATCCATTAAATTCAACCACAAAGATGCTCATAAACAAGAATGTAATTTCATTACAACCAACAATCCATACGAAGTTAAGCCACAGTAAACCTTGCCAATAATGAGTCATATACAATATTTCCATGGTTATTTAGTTCAATTAGATCAATTCACAATTCCCTTTCATCACTTGTTGCATATCCCTTATCACTTAGATACATTTACACATTTGAGTTTGTTATCATTCTTTGATACCAATGTACTCAAGCATTTAACGAACTTTGCACATGATAGAGTAATCACATAGAAATCGCCTTTCACGATTTCAATTATCACGATAGCCGACTAAGAAAAATCAGAGAATGAAATCTCACACCTCAACACAACCAGACAGTCAATTAAAATATACTCAGCAAGAAGCTCATACGAAATGTTTGAACACCAACAAGGTGACTCGACGAAAATTAAAGTTAGCCATACATACCTCGAGTCGTCCCCTTTTTAATTTCTATCACAATTCACCGGACAATATAGCACCGTCAATCTATTCCGCAATGTGACATATTTCACTTAGAATTAGGAATCTTGTACTCAATTGAGCATTTTATCAAACACTATGTGACCCCTTAGACTACTAACCCCCTCTTGAGAATGATTACCCAAACTTGTTTTTCCCTTTACTAGATTACGGGGTTTAACTCACATGCATGCAAGATTTCACTTTTTATTTTCAAGAATCAACCTATGTTTGTTTCATTCTTGCACACATCTAAGAAATTGGGGAAATAGGGTGAAGACTTACCTCTTTGAGTGGAGATGATGACAATAACTTGATAATTTCCGGGCTTGAGTGATTTTGGAAAAATCACATTGAATGATGTTGAAACCTTCTCTCTCAAGAACTCTCTTCGTCTCTCTCTATTTCTGGTTAGGAAAACGTTAAAAATGAAGGGAAGGGGTGTTTTATAAAATAGGGGGTCGAGTCTTAAATTTAGAAAATAGGAGCCCCGACATAGAGATGCGGTCAGGAATGCGATCGTATTCCTTCTATGTGGTTCGCATTCCTGTTGCATAGTTGGCCTTTAAATGGGCCAAACTGGGAACCACACTGCCCAGGTATGCGACCACTATATGGTCCGCATACCTGTTATGCGATCGCAAAGTGCGTCGCATAACCTCCCTCGCAAAAACCATAGGGCAAGAATGCGACAACTATGCGGCCAACATTCGTGAAATGCGCATTTTAGGCCGCATAGTTGTCCTCAAAATGGATAGGAAACTGTCCAGGTATGCGACCACTATGCGGTCCGCATACCTGTTATGCGATCGCATAGTGCGTCGCATAACACGCAATTTCTGGAAAATTTAATCTTTCAAGTTCCGGGATACTTTTTACTAAAAATAGTACCGTTTTAAGAATTTCTACAGTTATAACATCACAGGGACCTATTCAGGCATTATTTTAGTCATAGAAATTTTACGGGTCTTTACATCCCCCCCCACTTAAAATCATTCGTCCTCGAATAAGGATCAGGAAATCATTTGGTTTGAAAACACAATCTGCCAACCCCTAATTTTACTAACTCCGATATTTTCTGAAAATTTTGCCAGAATTTCCTTTGCAATTAGGCCTATCTACCTACCAGAGAGCCCCCGAAACACATGTTCTTAACCAATTTCACACATAACTAGTTATTTCATGGACTTGCACATAATTTGGCCACCTCGATAGGTCCCATATAATTCAATTACTTCAACATGCCATATACACTTCAATTAATCCTTACCAATCTACACTTCAATTAATCATTTAACCATCACATGAGTTTCACATAATTTCATTCACTCCAAGGGGTTTCACATTACTCAAATAGTCACAACATGCACAATTTTGGCACAACTTGAGAAGTTACAATAGTAGTGCAATTAGGGGAAAGTGGGGTGCTTTTGCACAAAACTAAACATAACATATAATTGCTTAGAGATAACAATTCGCACGACCACTACTAGACTTATTCAAACAAATGAGGATATTTTTCTTTCATTTCATTTTCCGCTTCCCACGTGGCTTCCTCAGCTTGCTGACTTCGCCACAACACTTTAACTGAAGCAATTTCTTTGTTCCTCAATCTACGAACCTGCCTATCAAGAATAGCAACCGCAACCTCTTCATACGATAATTCCTCATTAACCTCAATACTCTCAACTGGCACGATGGATGAAGGATCTCCAACCACTTTCTTCAACATAGACACATGGAACACCGGGTGCACTATTGACATGTCAGGGAGCAATTCCAGCCGATAGGCCACCTGTCCTATCCTTTGAGCAATCCGATACAGCCCGACATACCTAGGGCCCAGTTTTCCTTTCTTCCCAAACCGCATTACTCCCTTCATGGGAGACACCTTCAAGAATACCCAATCATCTACTTGGAACTCCAAATCTCTTCGACGAACGTCCGCATAGGATTTCTGACGACTCTGAGCGGTTTTCATCCTCTCCTGAATGACTCTAACTTTTTCCATAGCTTGGTGCACAAGATCCGGTCCTAGAAATTCCGCCTCACAAACCTCGAACCATCCAATCGGAGACCTACACCTCCTTCCGTACAATGCCTCAAATGGGGCCATCTGAATACTAGCATGGAAACTGTTATTATAAGAAAAATTCTATAAGCGGCAAGTGTTCATCCCAGCTACCCTTGAAATCTAATACACAAGCCCGCAATATATCTTCAAGCGTCTGAATAGTCCGCGCTGCATGCCCATCAGTTTGTGGATGGAATGATGTGCTGAGATTTATCTGAGTACCCAAACCTTGCTGAAATTTCTTCCAAAATTTAGCTGTGAACTGAGCCTCTCGATCCGAGATAATAGAAATTGGAGTGCCATGGAGCCTGACTATTTATTTGATATACAGCTGAGCGTACTGTTCTGCAGTATCGATGGACTTGACTGGCAAGAAATGTGCCGATTTCGTGAGTCGATCCACTATCACCCAAATTGAGTCGAACCTACGTGGAGTGCGAGGTAACCCCACCACAAAGTCCATATTGATCATATCCCATTTCCACATTGGTATTTCCATAAGCTGCGTCAATCCACCGGGCCTCTGATGCTCGGCCTTCACTTGCTGACAAGTCGGACACCTAGCCACAAAGTCCGCCACACCCCTCTTCATACCATTCCACCAATAAATCTCTTTGAGATCATGATACATCTTCGTAGAACCTGGGTGTACTGAGTACCTAGAGTCGTGAGCCTCTGCCATCACCCTTTCCCAGAGATCATCCATATCTGGAACACATAGCCTCTCTTGACACCGCAGGACACCGTCATCATTGCCGAGTGAGAATGTTGAAATCTTGTGATCAAAATTGCTTCCCTCAATTGTGCCAAAACCGGATCCCTGAATTGCTTTCCCTTGACTTCTTCTACAAGCGAAGATTCTGCTCTATTACGCACCACGACATCCCTTTTGTCGGAGGTCGAAAGATAGACCCCCAGACTAGCTAACTGATGAACTCCCCGAGCCAAAATCCTCTGGCCGGCTTCCAAATGTGCCAAGCTACCCATGGATTTCCGACTAAGAGCGTCGACTACCACATTCGCCTTCCCTAGATGGTACAAAATATTCATATCATAGTCCTTGAGCAACTCTAACCACCTCCGCTGCCTTAAGTTCAACTACTTCTGCTTGAATAAATACTGAAGAGTCTTGTGGTCTGTGAACATGTCCATATGGACCCCATAAAGATAATGCCACTAGATTTTTAATGCAAACACAACCGCCGTGAGCTCCAAATCATGCGTTGGATAATTCTTCTCGTGATTCTTGAGCTTCCTTGAAGCATACGCTATAACTTTACCACATTGCATAAACACACACCCCAAACCAACCCTCGAAGCATCACAATAAACCACAAATCCTTCTGAACCTTCTGGCAAGGTCAACACTGGTGCCGAAGTCAATCTCGACTTTAATTCCTGAAAAGTCTTTTCACATGCACCGGACCACTGAAACGTAACTGCTTTCTGCGTTAGCTTAGTGAATGGGGAGGCGAGAGTAGAGAATCCCTCCACGAACCTTCGATAATACCCAGATAGACCCAAGAAACTGCGAATCTCTGTCGGGGTTGTTGGCCTATGCCAATCCTTCACCGCTGCAATCTTTTGGGGATCAACTCGTATCCCCTCCCTAGAAACGACATGGCCCAAAAAGGTGACTGATTCTAGCCAAAACTCACATTTTGAAAACTTTGCATACAATTGGTGCTGATGAAGAAGCTGCAGAACTGCCCTGAGGTGATTAGCATGATCCTTCTGACTCTGCAAGTAAACAAGAATATCGTCAATGAAGACAATCACAAAGGAGTCGATAAACGGTTTGAAAACCCGATTCATAAGATCCATAAAAGCTGATGGGGCTTTGATTAGCCCAAAAGACATTACCAAAAATTCAAAGTACCCATAACGAGTCCTGAAGGCAGTCTTAGGAATATCATGCTCCCTGATTTTTAACTGGTGATACCCAGACCGTAAATCAATCTTTGAGAAGAACTTAGCACCTTGCAACTGGTCGAACAAATCATATATCCGAGGAAATGGGTATTTGTTTTTGATGGTGACCTTGTTGAGCTGCCGATAATCAATACACACCCGAAGCGATCCGTCTTTCTTTCTGACAAAAAGAACCGGTGTGCCCCAAGGCAACAAACTTGGACGAATGAAACCTTTTTCCAATAAGTCTTTCAATTGTTCCTTTAACTCTCTCAATTCTGCTGGTGCCATTCGGTAAGGTGGGATAGATATTGGATGCCTATCTGGCAATACATCAATCCGAAAATCGATCACTCTATCTGGTGGAATCCCATGAAGCTCATCCGGAAATACTTCAAGAAACTCATTCACAACAGGCAAAGATTTGGGAGCAGGAACCTCTAAAGTGGTGTCCGCAACCCGAACCAAATGATAGATGCACCCTTTCCTGATCATTTTTGAGGCCTTAAGGTAGGAAATGAGTCTACCTCTTGGCACAACATTATTCCCCTCCCATTCGGTAACTGATTCATTAGGAAACTCAAGCCTCATAATTCTAGTTCGGCAGTCGAGTTTAGCAAAGCACGAACAGAGCCAATCTATCCCCATAATTACATCAAAATCTACCATTTCTAACTCAATAAGATCAGTCGTGGTATCCCGACCATGCACCATGACAACACAATTTCTATAGAATCGCATGGCTGTAATGGAATCACCAACCAGAGTCGACACAAAGAACGACTCGTGAAGCTTTTCAGATTTTATCCTAAAACTTGAAGCAATAAATGGAGTAACATATGACAAAGAAGACCCGGGATCAATAAGAGCATAAACATCATGAGACTGAACAGTCAGAATACATGTGACAACATCTGGAGAAGCCTCGGCGCTCTAGGGACCACTCAAAGCATAAAACCGGCTGGGTCCCCCTTGATCCCGCGCTCTACCCCTAGCTGCTCTGCGCCCTGCAGGTGCTGGAGGGCGTGCTGAGGATGTAGCGACTGATGAACTGGAGGGCTGAGCAGCACCCCTACCTGTGCCTTGACTGGGCACATGACAATCTCGTTGAACATGGCCCCTCACTCCGCATCTATTGCATACCGGAATATCCAAGTAACAAGGCTCAGTATGAGATCTCCCACACATAGGGCATGAGACCCTCCGCTGCTGCTGGAACCTCCCACCTGAATGACCAGACTGATGGAACCTCCTGCTATCTGAACCGGGCCTAAAATGACCTCCCTGCTGATAACTGTGCCCTAATGGAGGCGCACTAGCTGAGGACTGAGCATATGACTGAGATGGCCCTGATGATCCTCTCCCAAGGGCTGATGTCACACCTCCAACTGAGCTCCCAGGTTTTCCCGCTGACCGGGCCCTACTACTGCTCTCTCTCCATCCTTACTTTCAAGTTTCGAGCCTCTGTAGCCTGGGCGAATCCCACTATTTTCCCATAATTCATATTCGAACGCAAGGCAGCTGTAGCAGCTTCATTAACAACCAAGGGACCAAGGCCCTGAACAAACCGTCAAACTCTAGCCTCCATAGTCGGCATCATGTGAATAACATATTTGGACAAGCGCACAAATTCCATATGATACTCCCACACACTCATATTGCCATGCTTAAGGACCTCGAACTCCGCAGCATGGGCCATCATAGTCTCGGCAGGCAAGAAATGATCCATGAAGGCATCAACAAACTCATCCCACTTTGCCGGAGGGCTCCCCTATCCATGGGAACTCTCCCACATTTCAAACCACGAATATACCGCTCTCTTTAGACGATAGGAAGCCAACTCAACCCCCTCTATCTTAGTTCTTGTACATTTCATCAAACTCCTGAGGGTCCACCTCTGGGTTGGTTCCTATGAACTCTGGAGGGGCTAACCGCAGAAACTGGTTTACCCTAGAACCTGAAGAATCCCCTTGCTCGCTAGAGGATGCAGGGGAAGCACGTGATCTTTGGGCCTTGGAGTCCACTAACTGGGTTAACATCTGAATAGCTCCCCTGAGGTCCCCATCAGAAATACCGGGATTGGAAGCTGGGACTGAAGAAGGATCAGGAACATCAGCGAGAGGGACTGTAGCACCCTCCGCTGGAGCAGGAGTAGGAATATCCTGGATTGGGATGGAAAAGTCAAGCAGATTCAGGGTCGGTAAATCATTCTCACTCGCACCGTCAGATAAAGAATTCACGGCCACTCCTGGGCTGGCATTAGCCTCTAGGCTGAGTCGAGCTCTCTTCTTGGGTGCCATTTATTGAAAATCAAAACAAGCACGAGTTAGGGATAGACAACCTCACCTCCCACCACATCACACAATATAGAATAGCAATAAAAGGGTACTTTCCTAAATGTACATGCATCCCCCTAATTATAGATGTGCTCGACAACACACCGATAAGAAGGGCTCTACTAGACACGACTCCAAGACTGTCACGACCCCAAATCCCAACCGGCCGTGATGGCGCCTATCGTGGAACTAGGCTTGCAAATATATCACATGATCACAAATTCAAAAAAAAAACATCTCATTTCTAAAATCTGAGCATTTCATAAATATACATAACTACTTATTAAAGAAGGTCATCATAGAACAATACTGAAATCCCCAAAACCCGGAGCCAACGTGTCATGAGCATCTACTGAAATAATCGAAAATAAACTATTATAATACAAATCTCCGAATCAAAGCTAAATACACAGGAAGGGAAAACAGAGATGCTGCAGACGCTGGACAACTACCTCTATATCCCGAAATCCGGCTCCGCTGCGGACGATAAAGACTAATGCTCGAGGTCTGCTCCTGAATCTACACATAGAGGTGCATAGAGTAATGTGAGTACACCAACTCAGTAGTAATGAAAATAAATCAGGTCTGAGCAGCAAGAACCATATAAAATCAATGTCATCAAATCACAGGAGGCACAACTTTACTTTCAAATAGTATAACATAGATGTATGAAATCGTCATGCCTTAAAAATCAACTTCCAAAAGCCCTTTAACAATATATATTTTTCAACAACTTCAACCGAAAGGTATAGCATAAAAATGAAATGAATCATATAGAGGCCCCTCGGTCAAAACATATTACATAAGCTCGAAATAAAAGTAGCTGAATGATCAGTAGCCCCTTGGGAAACACATGTATCATAATCAGCCCCTCGGGCATGCCTCACAGTCACTCAGCACCTCACAGTCACTCATACCTCCCAATCACTCGTCACTCGGCACTTGGCTCTCGCACTCAGTAGGTACCTGCGCTCACTAGGGGTGTGTACAGACTCCGTCTTCGGAGGGGCTCCTTCAGCCCAAGCACTAAACAAACAGCCAAATCATGGCATCAATCGCTCTTAGGCTCTCGGCATGTCTCATATCATAAATATCTTCACGACATTGGCCCTCGGCCGCACTCAGTCAGACACTCTCAACATGCGACTCGGGCCATAAGTAAAACGGGGTTCTCGACCCGAAAATAGTATTTCATTTCAAGAAAAAGTAATATCATCAAATAGGAGTGTCAACAATTTCACAAGGAGACTGAGTGTAAAATCATAGTTTCAAGTAGTGAGAATATCAGTAAAGTAGCCCCCAAGGGGTTAAAACAGATCGGCACTAGGCCCCAAATATGACTCATAGCCCAAATATTACACAATTCTTTTAGAACATAATTAACATAAGGTTTGGAGTAAATATGCAGCTCATTAGTTGACGCGGAGAGGACCTAGTCCAATCCAAAAATCAGTACGCGCCACATATTCGTCATCCGACATGTGCGCCATTCCAAATTTAGTGAGAAAATATGTAGTCCAGGGTTCCATACCCTCAGGACAAGATTTAAGACCATTACTTACCTCAACCGGGACACAACACTATTCCGCTATGCCTTTTCCCCTCAAATTGGCTCCCGATCGCTCCGAATCTAGCCAAAACCCGTTCAACATCATTAATATATACTCAAGGAACACAACCTAATTGAAAATTATCAATTTAATAAAAACTCTCAAAATTCGGCCTAACCCGAGCCTCGAGCCCACATCCAAACATACCAACATATCCCATAACATCATTCAAACTTAGTCGAGCCTGCGAAATACCAAAAACAACACGAGAACACCAAATTTACATCAAATTCAAGCCTAAGAACTTTGAAACTTCTAAATTTCGCCAACTACGTCGAAACGAACCAAAACACCTCCGATTAACCTGGAATTTTGCAGACATATTCAAAATGACATTACGAAACTGTTCCAACTTGCGGAATTCCATTCCGACCCCGATAGCCTATTTTCCACTGTCGACCGGAAATCGCCAAAAACTAACTTTCGCCAATTCAAGCCTAATTCTACTCCGGACATCACAAAAATATTCCGAACACACTCCCGATCCCCAAATCACGTAACGATGCTATTCGAGCCATAAAATCTGCATTCCGAGGTCGTTTATAGATAAGTCAACTCTCCGTTGACTTTCTCAACTATTAGGCTACTTTAGAAGGCTAAATGACTAAACTCTCACTATAACTACTCCGGACCGAAACCAACTGATCCAACACACCAAAAACAAGATCGACATAACAAATGCAGAAATAGGGGAAATGGGGTAAATCTCACGGAACGACCGGCCGGGTCATTACAGAGACATCCAAGGACAGTTTTAAAACCTTAGGCTCTAATACCAAGTTTGTCACGCCCCAAAACCGAGGGACGAGACCGGCACCTAATCGGGTGAACCCGGTCAAGCGGAACTGGATTGCCTTTCCTACCCAACACGTTTCCCCCGTATATAAAATGCACCATATTCCATATGAAATAACAACTTAGGATTTAAGCGTGAGTTTACAAACTTAAGTTCGTTTCTCTTTTAGCATTTCAACAATTGATTACCAAAACATACACAATACATACATAACTTTCCAATACGGACCACGATTCCGAATACGTACAGTTACAACCTAAAATACATATATACACCCACATCATGTCTACGGAGCCTCTACGCATACTAAAAGTTTATACAATACTTGTCGGCAACAAGGACCCGGCTATACCTTACAATACATAACAGACTCAAAAGAGATGGCATGAATTACACACGGCCCCGGGAGGAAGTGGGTTCACCAGTACTTGCTGAAAGATGAGGATGGGGCACCACTAACGCCGAGCTGAGCTACCTGCTATAGACCCACCTACATCCATATAAAAGAAGTAGCACCCCCGACAAAGGGACGTTAGTGCTGTGGAATAGTACTAGTATGTATGAGCAAACTTTACTCAAAGTAAAATCAAAATATGCATAGATAGAAAGCAGTTAAAGGAACCAACACATAGTGCACAGTGATACAGAAAACAAGTACAATTGAGAGCCTCACAAATTCTTATTTCAACACAATCATATTTTCGCTTTATTACTTTCTGTTGCGGTGTGCAACCCGGTCCCACCATACAATTTATACTCCACCTTGTTACCTCTCCACCATTATTACTACGTGTTGTGGCGCGCAACCCGATCCCACCTTACATTTCTGTTGCGGCGTGCAACCCGAACCCACCGTACAGTTTACACTCCACCCTTGTTACCTCTCCACCCTTATTACTTCTTGTTGCAGCATGCAACCCGATCCCACCGGACCATCACACTTCATGGCAAACAATAACAGCCCACAATTCAATCACAGGGTTTCATATCATCAAGAGTACAATTTCATAACACCCAACCAATCATGTGTTCACAATAGTCTTTATCATCCATTAATTCAACCACAAAGATGCTCATAAACAAGAATGTAATTTCATTACAACCAACAATCCGTACGAAGTTAAGCCACAGTAAACCTTGTCAACAATGAGTCATATAGGATATTTCCATGGTTATTTAGTTCAATTAGATCAATTCACAATTCCCTTTCATCATTTGTTGCATAGCCCTTATCACTTAGATACATTTACACATTTGAGTTTGTTATCATTCTTTCATACCAACATACTTAAGCTTTTAACGAACCTTGCACATGATAGAGTAATCACATAGAAATCTCCTTTCACGATTTCAATTATCACGATAGCCGACTAAGAAAAATCAGAGAATGAAATCTCACACCTCAACACAACCGGACAGTCAATTCACATATACTCAGAAGCTCATACGAAATGTTTGAACACCAACAAGGTGACTCTAAGAAAATTAAAGTTAGCCATACATACCTCGAGTCGTCCCCTTTTCAATTTCTATCACAATTCACCGGACCATCTAGCACCATCAATCTATTCCACAATGTGACATATTTCACATAGAATTAGGAATCTTTTACTCAATTGAGCATTTTATCAAAGACTATGTGACCCCTTAGACTACTAACCCCCTCTTGAGAATGATTACCCAAACTTGTTTTTCCCATTACTAGATTACGGGGTTTAACTCACATACATGCAAGATTTCACTTTTTATTTTCAAGATTCAACCTATGTGTGTTTCATTCTTGCACAAAATCTGAGAAATTGGGGAAATAGTGAAGACTTACCTCTTTGAGTGGAGAAGATGACAATAACTTGATAATTTCCGGGCTTGAGTGATTTTGGAAAAATCAAATTGAATGATGTTGAAACCTTCTCTCTCAAGAACTCTCTTCTTCTCTCTCTATTTTTGGTTAGAAAATCGTTAAAAATGAAGGGAAGTGCGTCGCATAACCTCCTCGCAAATACCATAGGAAAAAAATGCGGCAAATATGCGGCCCGCATTCGTGAAATGAGATCGCATTCTAGGCCGCATAGCTATCCTCAAAATGGATAGGAAACTGGCTAGGTATGCGACCAATATGCAGTCCGCATACCTGTTATGCGATCGCATAGTGCGTCGCATAACGCGCAATTTCTGAAAAATTTAATCTTTCAAGTTCCGGGATACTTTTTACTCAAAATAGGACCGTTTTAAGAATTTCTACAGTTATAACAACACAGGGACCTATTCGGACATTATTTTAGTCATAGAAATTTTACGGGTATTTACACTGAGCCATAAAAATAATCATGTATGTGCACTACCGAGGGTCGAACGGCCTGAACCATAAGTGCATCCCTGCCATAAAATAATCACATCTATGCACTACCGAGGGTCGAACGGCCCGAACCATAAGTGCATCGTTGCCATAAAATGACCATATCTATGCACTGCCGAGGGTCAAACTGCTTGAACCATTAGTGCATCTTTCAATCCGCCGTGGCGTACGGCCCGCTCCATGAGAGTGGGGGAAATCACACTCTGCTCGTGGAATGTAAATTGCTAAGCGGTCACATGCACACACAATATTCTTTTTTTTAAAAGTTATTTTTCAATGAACAATTCCTTAAAATTTCTCAAATTCCATGATCTCAGGGAAATAAGCCGCATGTAACATTAATTCATTAAGCATATAGTTTATTTCAAGGAAGACACGAGGCATGATGTGGGCCTAACTACCCGGACATAATAATAATAGCCGCTACGTACGGAGTCTCGTCACTTTGTATGTATGTAGCCCCCACAAACATCACACATAGCATTTAATCACCTACGAGGACAATACCCTCTTACGAGGTTAGAAAGGAGACTCACCTCGTGTCGAATCTACTTCCCGGACTAAGAATGCGCCCGAAACTCCAAACTCGTCTCCCAAGGACTCGAAACTAATCAAATGTTACGTAAATATATCAAATTATACTCAAAGCACGGAATTTTCCTACTTATTTAGTCAATTCATCATTCTTGAAGAAATCCCAAAATCCACCCCGGGCCCACATGCTCGGATTCTGAAAATTCTTGAAGGAAACACTTACCCATAACCTACGGATCGTTAATATATGATTTTTGTATGATTTCATAGCCAATTCACGGGTAATTCTCTAAATATTTATAAAACCTAAGTTTTTACTCTAACTCTTGAATTTCCACTAATTGATGAGTTAATCTACCTAAGAATCCAAGTATTATACTAAGCTCATGGTTGGAATTACTTACCTCAAAATGGATGGGTCGTTTGTCTCTCTTGCATGCTCAAAATCACCCCAAGGAAGAAGAAGAATGCCCAAAAATGCCTTAATTCCCGTTTTTAAAACACACTGCCCAGCAGTGGTTTTGCACCTACGACTGAAGGACCGCACCTGCGGAAAATGGGATAAGGTCCTGGGCTCGCACCTGTGGGCAGGAGTCCGCACCTGTAGCTCCGCACCTGCGGGAAAGGGCCCGCACCTGCGAAAACTGGGCAGCCCACCTGGGGGTCGCACGTACGAGGCTGGGACCGCAGGAGCGGTCCTGCACCTGCGACTGGGCAACCGCACCTGCGGTCACACCAGAAGAGGTGCACCAGCAGTTGCTTCAGCTAGTTTTTGGCCTCGTTTGGTGCCCAAGAGGCACCTAGGCCCACCCGAGCCCCTTTCCAAATATACCAACAAGTCCCAAATCATAATACGGACTCGCTCGAGCCTTCAGAACACCCAAAACAACGCTAAAACTCAAAATCATGCCTCAAAACCCCTAGAATCAAACTTAGGAACTTTAAGTTTCTTGAATTCGCTAACAATGGGTTGAACTAACCTATACTACTCGGAATGACCCCAAATTTGCAGGCATGTCATAAATGACGTAATGGAACTATTCCTGGTCTCGGAATTCCGTTCGGACCTCGATAACACAAAAACACGTCCCAAACCACAATATGAACTTAAGGAAACTTTTATTCCGATATTGGGTGCCGAAACGCTCGTGGGTCATCCAAAACCCATTCCGAACATACGCCCAAGTCCGAAATCATTATACAAAGTTACCGGACTCGTCGAAACTCGATTCCGAGGTCGTTTACTAAAAATGTTGACCGAAGTCAAACTTGGCCAAGAAGGCCAACCTTAAGGAACTAAGTGTTCCAATGTCGTCATAAACACTTCCGAATCCCGAACAACCCGTCCCCGCAAGTCATAAATCATAATAAGCCGCTATGAGAAGTTTTATTTAGGGAAACAGGGTCCGATAACACAAAACGACCGATCGGGTCGTTACATAATCAAGACAGTAAAAAGTAAAGATTCATGAACCTCTAATTAATGAGGAAGAAGAATCAGAATCATTATAAAATGTTCATAAACAGTTACGATTGCCAATTATAACAGTTCATTAATATCATTAATGCACATAATGATTCGGTCATAAAAGGGAGGAGACATTATATTTGAAAATTCCTATATAAGGGAAGAGATATTCTCTTATAAAGACACGTTTTGATTATCATTGGAATTCAACTACCTTCATTTTCTTTGATTCGATTATTTTTGCATTTCTTATATTTATTTCTTTCCTTATAATTGAGAGATTACGGAATTTCTTTGTTATCAGTAACCCAAGTTCTTCTAAAAATAAGCTTTGACTGAGAATCTTATTTTTTGGTTAAACAAACGATTATTCAAGTTAAATATTCATTAAGGTTATAGGGGGGTTGAGCGAGTTAAAATGATTTGGATCAATTTTGCCACTCTCAGAGGCGGATCTAGGATTTTTAAAATATGGGTGCACCACTAATAAAAGAAGAAAAAAAGTTTTAGGTGGGAATCGATCCTTGATCCTTCGGGTAAATAACTCAACACTCAAACAAGTGCACTATATAACCTTTTTTTGAGCATGGCTCCAAAAAATAATATTAGATCAATTTTAAAAAATATGTACATAAAATATTTAGTTTGACGGAAAGACCATGGGTTCACGTGCACCATCAATAAAACATTAAATTTGCCTATGGCCACCCTGCCAGTCTTAGTCAGTATTTTCTTGAGCTAAGCATAAATTGGTTTTGATGATTAATAAATGATTGTCAAAGAATGGGTCTCTTGAAGATATTTGATGTGTTGATATAAAATATGCAGATGTGTCATGCAAATGTCGAAAGATCCGAGTCAGATGTTGAAAGAACTAGATTACCTGAAGACGCAAATCAGAGGCCAAATGCTGATTCCTATTGCAAGTTGGACTCCATGAAGGATTTTTGTATGTTGAAAGTATGGTAATAATTTGAAGCATTCGTGGCCAACAAGGATTTATTAATTATCGAAATACTTGTATTAAAAGGAAAAGCATGCGGAGGAGTCGGTTAAGGAAACAAAACTGAATCCTTATAGTATTTATTCTCCTTAAAGAGGTAAAAGAATTATTTTTGGTTTTGGAGTCAAACTTGGAAAAGTTTTGCGGTGAGACTCACTCCTATACAAAGTACCCCATTGTTTCTTTTTCAAGACTACTGCTATTCGCACAAATACTGAATTTATTCGAGGAAAATAGTATTCATAGCAAGAGGTGCTTTCAAGGATTCAAGGTGCTTAACTGAAGAACCAGGTCCTTAAGATCAAGCTACTGAAGTAAGGTTCGAGCAATTGGTCTTAAATTCGGTCGTACTTCGCTTTTCAGAAATGTATTGATGGGTTATAAAATATAAAGGAGTTAGTTTACTTTCTAAGCTAGAAGCAATTTAAAAAGGAGTAACTTCAATTGGGTTGATTGTAGGAGTAAGGTACTAGAGTTATAGTGTTTTCGATTATTGAGTTTTGACCTAAAACTGCTCTTTAAAGCTAGTAATGTTTTGAGGCAATACAAGAGTAGGTCGGGTTTTTTACTCCTATGCGTAAGGAGATTTTTCACGTAAATTGCATGTGTCATTTAATTTCCACACTTTACTTTGAGTTTTATGTCAAATTCTTAGATTAAAATATCGGGTTCTTTAACACGCGAAAATTGGGAGTGACATTATTCACTCCCCTTTTGTGTCTAAGCATACCCTAAAATACCAACTGGTATTAGAGCAGGTTCTTTTAAACAAGGCTAATACCTAAAAAGATCCTAGATGGATGCACCTCCGGACGCCCAAGAAGTTTAATAAACTACTAGACCATCACTGTTCAACAAAAAATACTATAGTTGATGCAAGGAAAGAATGCATGAATTTTTTTAAGGCAATGATTTGAAACTCTGAGACATTAATGAGAACGGACATAGGATACCCATGGCAAAATATGATAAAGATATTGTAATTGGACCCAAAACTAGGGAGCAATAAGCTACAGAGGATGTCAAGGATGTTAAAAAGAATGTGAAAGCTAAGAAGATCTTGATTTGTGGTATTGGAACTGTCGAATACAGTCAAATCTTTGCATGCGCTATGCTAAACAAATTTGGAATGTACTGCACACTGCTCATGAGGTACAAACCCGGTAAAAAAGTCTAAGATCAATATGTTCACAAGGCAATATGAACTTTCTAATATAAAAGAGGGAAAATCTATCCAAGACATGCATACCAGGTTACACAAATTACTAATGAGTTAATCTTACTTGGAGATAGTATCCCCATAATTAAAAGGATAAGAAACATTCTAAGCATACTGCTTGCCTCCAGGAAAATAAAGTAAGTGTTACATTGAAGCTAAGAATCTCGATACAATGACCATTGATGATTTTATTGGAAATTTGAGAACTTATGAATTGAAGAAGTTTTAAGATCGCTGATGGTACAACCCCATAAGGAGAAGAACCTGGTTCTTGTGGATATAAAATAATTTGAAAAGAGAAAAGTGATGAGTGCTACAAGTGTGAAAGTTACGATAACTTCGTTAGAAATTTGTCCTATGTGAAAGATTGACTAGAATAGAAATAACCCTGATAAAGTAAAAGAACAAAAAAAGGACTAAGTTCCTACAAAAATATGACAAAGAAGAGAGCGGACAAGATTGTAAACAAGGCTTAGGATGCAATATAAAATATCTCTAATAATGATTCTGATGATAACAGCTATGACGAAGATCAATCCTTGATATCGAAGGATGACTCTGACTTAGATAGTGAAGACCTTATTCTTTGATGGACAACTCAGATTTATACATGGTAGACGAACAAACTGAATCTAAGGAGAGAGGAAGCAAGAACATATGGTTTATGGACAGTGCTTCCTCTAGATACATGACAAGAAAAAAGAAAATTACTTCTCACTAATAGCCTATCAAGAATAGTGTAAGATTCGGTAATGGTAAGAAAGAAGATTTCATTTATATAGGTATTGGTAAACCCCTCTCCGATGCAATTGAAAATTTATATTATATTAAAGTTCTAAAACATTGCTAAGTTTATCTCAATTGTGTGATAAGAGAACAAAATTGTCTTTACTTCTAGTACATGTACTGTTACAAATCTAAATTTTTGCAACTTAGTTCTTAAGAAAGAATACACAAAAATATTTACAAAGCTGATAATATGTCCTCACCCGAAATTGAACTAACATGTCTTAATACAGTCGGTAATAATTCTCTATTGTGGCACAAAAGGCTAGGACATAGAAGCTTTTTATTGTTGAATAAGCTGATACTAAAGGACTTGATTATCGGTCTGTTTATATCAAAATTCATGAAAGCTAAAATATGTGCTGCTTGTGTAAAAGATAAACATGTGAA
Source organism: Nicotiana paniculata (assembly GCA_005239505.1). NCBI lineage: Eukaryota > Viridiplantae > Streptophyta > Magnoliopsida > Solanales > Solanaceae > Nicotiana > Nicotiana paniculata. Next base: position 45,954 of record MDKI01173454.1, read on the forward strand.
GTCCTCATTCAAATAAAAAAAGTGATAAGGGCCCCACATCCATTAGAACTACCGCATACAGGAAGAAAGAGATATGTGTTTGTGATTATTAACAACTATTCTTGTTTAACATGTATCTTGTTTCTTACATCTAAAGATGAAACATATGATTTTCTTGTTGTATTCATTATGAAACTCCAAAGAAAAATGAATAGTCAATTAGCTAGTATTAGATTTGATCATGGTACTGAATTTTAAATTACCAAAATTTTAGAATATTTTCCGGTCATGGTATTGATTATAACTTTTCTACATGCAGAACTGCTCAACAAAAGGGTATTTTTGAAAGAAAAAAAATAAGACTTTAGAGGATATGGCAAGAACTATGTTAATTGCTAGCGGTCTACCCAAAATTCATCGTTCACTATATAATCAAAAGGTGATGAATAGACCATGCTAGAGAAGACCACCTATGAGTCACTTAAGAACCAAAAATCTGATATAACTCAAGAGTATTTGGTAGTAAATATTTTGTGCATAATAATGAAAAAGATGCTCTAGGAAAATTCTATGAAAAAAGTGATTATGGTGTCTTCCTTGGTTATTCTTCACATTATAAGTCTTATAAAGTATATAACAAAGGAACCTTATGTGTTAAAGAAGTGTTCATGTGATTTATGATGAAATAATTTTTTCGTCATTGATAAAATGATCATTTCGCTAAGAAAGGTTTGCACGATGATAATGATGGTGAAATTTGGCTCACTAAAGCATATGGTAATGAACCAGATCTAGGTATTCCAGAAAATACTATTGTGCAAGAAGAGACAACACAAGAACCTGGTTCCTTGAAAGTAGAGCATGGTGTACAATAGATAGGGGGATTTGCGCAAGTTGATACTGGAACAACCGTGTCAATGAACCTGGTTCTTCTGATGATCAGGAAATGAATGAGCTACTGAAGGCTTGCAAGTAAGAAATTGGAAGCACAAAATTTCTTATCCAATTGAAAATATTCTCAACCCGATAGATTCTAAAATGATGACTAGATCTAAAGTAATGAATGTGTATGCCTTATCTGCCTAACTGTCCAAACAACTCAAATATAGGATAAACTGATTTCATGATATAAATAAAACATAATAAGTCTCACAACATCAACCTAAAGTGAAAAATACTGCAATAATCTCCCAAAAGATGAGAACATGAATTTATGAGCTACTAAATAGAATACAACATAGTCTCAAATACTATTTGGAATAATAAAATAGTAGATAAGGTAGAAGGGCCCTCCATAATCTACGAATCCAAGAGTAGCAACTCACCAGGAGCTCATAGGCTCCCTCCTGAGTACCTCTAGGACCAATACTAGGATTTGCACAATCTAGTAGACTTGCTGGGGAGGGTTCCGATTGAGCTCCGATAGCGCTCCCCGATGTCGGGTCGTGACACCTATACTGGGCCAATAACCTTTCAATAATCTACAATGACACCATTCATGACACATAGGAGCATTCGTCCAATCCGGAAAAAACTTCCATCGTCCACAACCAAAGAAATAGAGCGTCCCTCAGACATAAACTTTCCAATTAGCGACAGTACCAGAATCTTCATACCCGATTTCAGTCTCTAACAATCAAATGACTAACACGTCACGCTTATACGATCTTCCCGTGGGATCCCATAACCTTCCGCACCAAGTAGAAAAATCTTAACATCAATGGCCATCGACCATGCTATTTCTGTAATTCCAATTAAGAATTCACAAACCAACGCACAATGCCTCTTCCACATAACATCGCCCTTGGGAGACATTAAGATAATGCCAGCTTACTCTGAACATCTGAATTCTTCCCCACCGCTCCTCCGAGCTCGTGACACTATTATCAAAACCGAAACATAACCTTGAAGCTCAACTTCAAATTTCCATACCGCTCACTGCACCCTGTCTTGCCGCTATGTGAGAGTACAAGAATTTCATCATAACCCCTGCACCACCAGCAGAATATACACTTCATCGGCTAGAACCCATTTCACCTAACCCATATCAGAAGAACAATCGCAACATGAAATCGAATTCCCATAACCGCAGAAAATGCAACCCTCAAGTTGAAGTCTAGATAGATATAACTCTTCTGGGATCCATTTACACATAACAAGGCCATCAGAATCAAATATCTCCAAATCAATCAAATTACGGTGGTTGTCAAGCCCGCACAACCACGAATCACTGGTGTAACTTAACACACCGAAGGAACCGATAATTTCCAACTATGATGATTCAAGGCATAACTTACTGACTCAACTTCTCTCAATTTACTCTTGACTTACCCTTGGAATGCTAGTCCTATTCAAACACATAACGAACCTCAAACAACACTCTTCCCGAGTGACCCAAATCACAAGACCACATCGTCTCGATACCTATAAGCCATCTCATACCCTCCTCGTGCACTCCATAGTATCTCCAACTAATACACGTTTTCTAGAAGACCTTCTACCAATCCGAAGATGTTTCTCTAACACTGCACCGTAGAACCGATGGTAACATAGAAATTCCTCAAGTATTCTTCACACTCTACTGAAAAAACAGTCCTCAACCACATAATGAACCCAAAATCCTTAGACACTGTGCTTTAATTCTTGAACCCACTAGAACCATTATTGAGAGTCACCCACTCTGACCTGGTCCCGATTGTATAACCAACCACTAGTGCTCTGCTAGCACATGAACACTTCCAAACAAACAATTAGACAAATTCTTTTCCTTGTACATCACATCCACAAGAAGCATAAACTCTGAATCATCCAAAAATCTATACATGAATCGATAAGGCGAAATGTAGCACACAATCATCAAGTCCTTTGCTCGAATTAATCTTGATGTTTATTTCCTTAGTCATAACTAATCTACCAATGTACCGATAACCCGATACTTCCAAGCCACACAACCACGTGACCCAATCATAGATGGTGGGCTCCCCCACTTAGCTTCAAGCCACAATTACATAAATCCATAATTGATAATGGCTCCTCCTACTCGGTTACCATGATTTCATACCGTCGATCCACAAAATTCCTCGCAATATCTTTTAAACTTGCATAACATAACTCGAATTATCATGTCCAATCACAGACTCGGCCTCTTGATTTCTACACCATCTTATTCAAGCAAAATCCAATTCACATTGTAGTACATACTTCATGTTTGACAAAAAATAAAGTTCCTCAGAGGACCCTTACTAGGAATCACGCAACTCCTAACACCTCACAGGAGATACCCACCTCTGTAACCTCATGGAGACATCTTCCAACGACATTTACCTGATTACAACAATCACAAAATAAGTTAATCCTCTTGAGTCCACGCTCACCCACCAGTCTAAACCACCCGTTCATTCCTATCAACATCAAATAAAGGTCCACCGAGGCATCCAAATCTCGAAGTCATATTACATCCCAAGAAAACACTTTCCGTCATATTCAAACTTCCCAAGCACAAAGCCACCATCTCAAACGAACTACACAGACTTAGTCCTTTGTTCACCATGCCCATAATCAAGCCAAGCTTTCTGGAAGCATGTGTCATCCTACCACGAGCTCCATATGATACGCTAACATTCTCACTCTGAGTTAACCATCTTCCAAAGCGAACTACTTTACCTCTATAAATTCAACCTCCGCGAGACACCTCCCACAATGCCCTTTCTCATATTTCGCGGCCCAAATACTGCCTCCAATCATAACCCATCTCCGCAGCACCCTAACCAATAAATTGCTACCAATTCTAAGTCTCCTCGAAGATCATTTCTCTCGAGCCATCAACAGTAGAAATACTATTTCAACTCTGAAGTTGCCATACATCGTTGTCTTTGATAAGTGCTGCTTAGGCACCATTCCACAACCCACTACCTCGAAGGCAATTCAAATGAGACCATAACACCGATTAGACTTAATGCATTCCAACAAGGACGACGACACCACACTGCAATGAGAATTCCACCACGTCCAAAAGTATCAAGTCTTGGTACTCTATCAACCAAGGCCTGAACATCCATAGTCCAATTGCCTTTCCTCAGTCGGAACTAAATGATGAACTTCTAAACCATGAACCGAGTAATCCTTCTTTCGAGTCATTCTATCACGACCCCAGTTTGCCCTCCGTGAACATGTCGTGATGGCACCTAGTCCCTATAACTTGGTAAGCCTAACAATGCGGAAAAACAACATAACTTGCGGAATAATTAAGTAAATACTGAACAAATATAAAAGAAAGATTGTATATAAATGTTGCTCGGCATATACAACTCAAAGATAATGCGGAAGTCTACACTATCACCCAAAACCCGAAAACACAGGCTAACAGAAATGTAATACACGGCTCTAGCTCCAGAATGTCTAAACAACTGTAAGGAAGGAAAAACTTTCCACTAAAGCTGGAATAAGATAGAGACTCCTGGTCTGCAAACGCGGCAGGTGTACCTCGAAGTCTCTACTAGGTCTCTCAACCTCAGGGATAGTGCACCTGGGTGGAGGTACCTGGATCTGCACATGAAAAACATGCGCAGAAGGGGCATGAGTACACCACAGCGGTACTCAGTAAGTGCGAAGCCTAACCTCGGTCGGGTAGTGACGAGGAAGGTCAGGGCCCTATTGAGGTTAATCAATATAATAGGAATTTATAGTACGAAAATAGGAAATAATAATGAGTACAACAGTGAAATAAGACCGATCGAACGAACAGAGTAAACACGGAATATGTACAACTCAATAACAATGGTAACAATGAGGATCTCCCAGGATATCGTCCTGTAGTCCTTTTCTCAACTGTCTAGTGGAACTCCCGGGATACCGTCCCGTAGTCCGTCATATGTATATCCAAAGGATCTCCCGGGATACTGTCCCGTAGTCCAAAAGTAAATATACAGGGGGATATTCCGGGATACCGTCCCGTAGTCCTAAAGTAAATATGCAGGGGGATCTCCCGGGATACCGTCCCATAGCCCCAAAGTAAATATGCAGGGGGATCTCCCGGGATACTGTCCCGTAGTCCCAAAGTAAATATGCAGGGGGATCTCCCGGGATACCGTCCCGTAGTTGCAAAGTAAATATGCAGGGGGATCTCCTGGGATACCTTTCCGTAGTCCCAAAATAAATATGCAGGGGGATCTCCTGGGATACCGTCCCGTAGTTCCAAAGTAAATATGCAGGCGGATCTCCCGGGATACCGTCTCGTAGTCCCAAAGTAAATATGCAGCCACAACAAGAAGACATTCAGAAATAGAGTGAAAAAATACAAGGCAACAAGTAGTTCTAGCCTAACATGATTCACGTAGTACAATTAAAACAATTTAAGCAAATAGGCAATTCAAGTGAACTAGGCATGCTTTTCTAAACTAACATAGGCTATAATTGAAAGTAGAATAAAGTAGGTAAGAAAGAAACTCAGTCTAAATATTTAAAGTAAAACCGGATTTTCAACAATTAGCACTAGTAGGCGCTCGTCACCTCATGTAAAAGGAATTCAATTACCAAATATCACATCCTAAGGGGGAAGGTCCCCCACACAAGGTTAGACAAGGCACTTACCTCGAAACGGCTCAAAATCAACTCGAAACCACACTTTTTCCACGAGTATCCGACTCCAAATGACCCAAATCTATTTAAATCAATAACATATCGTGAATAACATCTCAAGCAACTGATTCTACTATTTAAATCAAAGCTAAGGCGCGAAATTTGGTAAAATGACCGAAACGCCCCTCCGGCCCACGTCTCGATATCGGGTAAAAGTTATATTTTCCGGACACCCATTCCGATGCGAGTTCAACCATGCAAAAATTATCAATTTTTGACATCGGATTAGCTTTCAAATCTTAAATTTTTGTTTTTTGGAAGATTTGCTAAAAAAATAGATTTTTCTTCAATAAATTCATGGATTCATGATGTAGATGAGTATGGAATCATGAAATATAATCAATATAGGATAAGGAAAACTAACCCCAATGTTTTTCCATGAAAATTTCCCAAAAATCTCCCAAGAACCGTGCTCCCAAAATCCAAAACGAAATGAAGGAAATGAGCATTTTTGGTCCTTAAGTTTCTGCCAAGCCGTCACTAAAAGCCCACTAGAAACAGCTTTACCAGCCTCTGTTCAGTCGATCATAACTTTCAGTACACATGCCTAAATGATGAATGATTTAACTTTATGAAAACTAGATTGCAAGGGCTACAACTTTTCTGTTTTCCAAGTTTTCCGATTTCTTATGGATTTCGATATATAAGCTTCCAAAGTAGGCTCCTCGCATCAGAAATTTCTGGGGAAAATGTAAAAACAGCTTTACCAGCCGTCATTCAATCGATCATAACTTTATGCAAAAAAACTCCAAATGAAAAATGGTTTAATGTTCTGGAAACTAGACCTCACAATCTACAACTTTACTGTCTTGCAAATTTTCAAATTACTTATAAATTCATATATATACGCTTCCAAAGTTAGCTCTTCGACACACAGTTTGCTGTCCAAAAAAAAATGCAGCAGAAATATCTGCAATTTTCCTTCTTTTTCTTGTGCGAAATTCATTCCATTAACCATCCGAAATCCACCCGAGGCCCTCGGGACCTTAACCAATTATACGAACATGTCCCAAAATATGATACGAACTCGCTCAGGGCCTCAAATCACATCAAACAACGTCGAAATCATAAATCGCACTCCAATTCAAGCTTTATGAACTTTGAAATTTCAAACTTCTACATCCCATGCTGAAACCTATCAAATCACGTCCGACTGACCCCAAATTTTGTACACAAGTCATATTCGACATTACGGACCTGCTCCAAGTTTCGGAATTGGAATCCGACGCCGATATCAAAAAGTCAAACTCTCGGTCAAACTTCTCAAAAACCTTCAAATTTCTATCTTTAGCCAAATGACTTCAAAATGACCTCCAGACATCCGAATTAACTTCCGATCGCGCTCCCAACTTCAGAATCACCATACGAAGCTATTCCCAGACTCGAAATCCCAAAAGGACATCAATATCATTGAAATGAGCTTCAAGCCAAACTTAGAAAATTTCTTCAAAAATGCTGACTTCCACAATATACACCAAAACGCTTTCGGGTTATCCAAATCCCGATCCGTACATACGCCCAAGTCCGAAATCACCATACGAACCTGCTAGAACCTTCAGATCCTGATTCCGAGGTCGTTTACTCAGAATTTCAGTCTTACTCATTTTCTTCAACTTAAGGCTTCTGAAATGAGATTTTTCCTTTCAATTTAACTCCGAACCTACTGAATTTTAACTCTGACCATACACACAAGTCACAATACCCTAAATGAAGTTGTTCATGACTCCCAACTGCTGAACGACGCGCTGGATCTCAAAACGACCGGTCGGGTCGTTACATTCTCTCTCACTTAAACTGATATTCGTCCTCGAACGTGCTAAGAAATGCTCTGGAGTTACCTGAAATCGTTGCTTAACATCTCGAGTACCTTCCCGTGTTACCACAACCCAGTCGAGCACAATAGCTTGATCAAATGTGGAGATCTCTTCTTTATTCATATAATAATCTCAGAATTCATTCAAACACCTAAAATTTTTCTAGCCAGGCCTAGTTTCAATATATATAAGCACTGCATCAACTAACACATGATATACCAGATCATAACTGCATACCCTTACCGAATCGGCACCATGCACCGCACAACTCATCATCTGACCACAATGACGCTCCCTGAACCTTAATGGCCAAAATTCCATGAAGCTGATGCTCCCAATGAACCTCATAACAACTATACATACATCCTGCTATGATGCTGACGATACCACCACAACAGAGAAAATGTGTAGAAATTCATACTCAACCACAGAGTTAACAAATCCTTGAATACCTCATCTTGACTAGAATCATCACTTTCCTTATGAACCTGGATGATGGTATTTGTTCTTTAATATACACTCCACATAACTATATCGTACTGATCCCTGATCCGATAATCTCGTCTCACCAAGTATGAACTGCTCAGACAGTAAATCACCCCAAACATGGCTAACAACCTCACATGATACCACATCGCGCCAATAGGCCATAACTTGAATATGATATATAGAAACGACTCAGGACGGAACTATTTAGCTCACTCAACTAATATGAATTCTTACCAAAAATAGTAAATAAAAAACAAGAAAATAAATACATATTAACCCTTCTTATCATAACACTATTACAGCGTGCAACCCAATCCAAATAACATACCCGTGGCGCGTGCCACCCGATCCCAAATAACATCACCGTGGCGTTATGCCACCCGATCCAAATAACATAAAAATCACGTAAGGAAATATATACAGAGCTGATTGCTCACTATTAAAAATTACAGAATATCGATCACAAGCACGCTGAGTGCATAATACCATCCCGGGGAGACTGATAAAGCCGTAGGCTATAAAACTCAAGCACAGTTGAGGTGCGATATATATATATTTATATATATACACTCTAGATCTCAAGAGATATCCTGCTCACATAACATACCCACTACGCGGGACCTCAACACATAAGGAATCCTCAAGCCGTTTTCACAACTCGCACGGCACAATCACCATAACGCATAAATTCGACGAAGACGGAACAACACCCGATGTTCTAATATCTTTCCATGAAAAGAGCTCCAATCAAAGGAACATGCCTGGCTCGCACGGAGCCCATAATCATAAACAAATCCATCCACAAACATCGAGCCACCTTGCTCGCACCAAACTTAGCTATTTAGCTTTTACTTGGGTCCACATTAACCCTACCTTTTCTCATAATACACGAGAACAACCGTCATCACCGGGACTATCCCAAAATCCATAATCAACTGTACCGAACGCCCTCCAGGCATAAATTGTCGATTAAGCAATATTGCACTTCTTCATACTCAGTCCAAATCTGAATTCCATCAAATGACTACATGTCACACTTTATACAATCTTTTCGCGATCATGCTTCCACGACCTTCCACACAAGGCAACCAGTCTGCACATCCATGAGACCGACCATGCTAAGGCCGCAAAGCACATCAATAACCCATGACCAGGGTATAAAGCCTCTTCCACCGAATATCGATCTCAGGCGACACTGAAGATAATACTAGCTTATAATGAACTTTCGAATCCTTCTGTCTTGCACTTCCGAGATCATGACATCCTTATAAACATCGGACCTGAATCTCGATTCTTACTCCCAGTTACATACTACTTCCAATACTTAACTTACCAACATGAGGTAGCGCAAGAATCCCATCATAGCTTTCGAACAACCAATAGGGTGAACACTTCATAGTATATAAACTTTTACTTGACTCAATTCAAGAGTACCACCTCAAATCACGAGTGAATTCTCACATAAAGCCCATTACGACGGCCGACAAGCACCGCACACACCGGCATAGACCACATGCATAACTAAATCATTGCCGCAAAGGTGCCATTTCAACCATGGCTAAATAACCCATCCTCTTTTAATCACCATTAATTGCCTCAGGAACAATAACAACTTCCTTCACCCCATAGCAAACTCAACCCTCACTCATCCCGAGTAACCTTGATTCACGAGACTACGCTGCCCAAATCTCACAACCCGCCTCATACCCTTCTGATACTTCTTTTCATTAATCCGAAGTCTATTCCTCTCACTCCTCCAATATTATCATGCCTGCTGAAACATATCATAGAACATTCCAACCATCCTCCCCTTTCTCAGAAATTATTCTGCGAAGCCTCGATTCTCGACCATATTGCTGCTTGAAATCTCTAATCACTGCATTCTTTAACTTTTGAACTCATTGGGCCCTCTATTGAGAGTCACCCACTCTGACTGGCCCCGAATACAATCACTCCAAGGCCCTCATGGCACAGGAACACCTTTTTCAATGAAACACGTGACTGAGTCACTATCCCTATACTCGCCCATGCCTTAAGAAAAATTTGAATCTTCCAAAGCCTAACCCTGACCTGACAGGACCAACTTTTGCACAAATCCATCAAATCCTACGCACAGTTACCATTTTACTCCTCTTTCCTTAGCTGAAATCACTTGCCTATACGCCGACAATTCGCAACCCTATGAGAAGACAACCCTACAGCCTACTGCAGATGGCGGGACTCCCCCACTTAGCCCGAAGCCACTCCTAGCACCACCCTAGACCCTGCTGAGATCCTTCTTCCTTTGGTAACACGATCTTGCTTAGCCAAACCATCCCAATCTTCCAAATTCCCTTGCTAGCACTCCCTAAATACCCGAATTCCCTAACATTATTTACACATTCTATCTCCTACCAACTAGCCACTAGGACCCCTCACAGAACCTGCCAACCCCGTCATTGCTAACCTATCCCCAGAAGACAACCCACCTGAAGAAATCATCTGCTGACACCTCCTAACGACGTTGAAATGCACGTTCTTTACGACCTCAATATCCCATCCTACGCCCTTCTTCATTCCAGGATCATTCCTTGCCAACCGCATTCCTTAATACTTTCTCTCAATACTCTGACCCCATGCAACCGAAGAAAACATAGCACCGACAAACCTAACACATTCCATTCGATCAATGACAACGACTACACGTCACAGGTGCATACCTCATCTCGATTGAAGACACCAAGTCTTACTACTTTATCAACTTTAACTAAGCCATCTAGAATCCAAATGCCTTCCCTCTGCCGAAACAAAAGCACTGAAATCTCGAAATCATACTCTGAGAAGATCTCCCTTCAACCATTCATCTTCCCCAACACACGGGCAAACGTTCTATTACCGTATCGACATCGCGCGACGATCAATTGCAACCATCATCACTACCTAAGCACATCCTTAAGGCTTCCACAAATACAACTACTGAGTTGAAATGACATATTGCCCGTTCACAGTGCCATAACAACAACCACGACCATCTATACATAGAAGCATCTCGAATTTCATTCGTAGCACTATTCCCATTCCTCAAATTCCTGATCCACAGCAAGCGCTTCGCGGCGCGTAATATTGAGTAGGAATGAACATAGACATAAGCCTCAAAGAACTCAACTCGCACGATGAAGAATCAAGAAGCGAAATACTCCTAACAACCCTGTAGCCTCTCGAAGATAAGTACAGACGTCTCCGTACCGATCCGCAAGACTCTACTAGACTTGCTCATGACTCGTGAGACCTACGGGAACCTAGAGCTCTGATACCAACTTGTCACGACCCCAGTTCGCCCTCTGTGAACATGTCGTGATGGAACCTAGTCCCTATAACTAGGTAAGCCTAACAATGCGGAAAAACAACATAACTTGTAGAATAATTAATTTAAAACTGAACAAATCTAAAATAAAGACTGTATATAAATGCCGCTCGGCATATACAACTCAAAAATAATGCGGAAGTCTACAATATCACCCAAAAACCCAGAAACTCACGGGAAACACAGGCTAACAGAAATATAATACACGGCTGTAACTCCAGAATATCTAAACAACTGTAAGGAAGGAAAAACTTTCCACTAAACCTGGAATAAGATAGAGACTCCTGGTCTGCGGACGCGGCAGATGCACCTCGAAATCTCTGGTAGGTCTCTCAACCTCGGGGATAGTGTGCCTGGGTGGAAGTACCTGGATCTGCACATGAAAAACATGCGCAGAAGGGGCATGAGTACACCACAACGGTACTCAGTAAGTGCAAGCCTAACCTCGGTCGGGTAGTGATGAGGAAGGTTAGGGCCTTACTGAGGTTAATCAATATAATAGGAATTTACAGTATGAAAACATGTAGTAATAATGAGTAGACTATCAAATGACCGGTCGAACCAGGCAATAAAAACCACAAAGAACAGAGTAAACACGGAATATGTACAACTCAATAACAATGGTAATAATGAGGATCTCCTAGGATACCGTCCTGTAGACCTTTTCTCAACTGTCTAGTGGATCTCCCGGGATACTCCCGTAGTCCATTATATGTATATCCGAAGGATCTCACGGGATACCGTCCTGTAGTCCATCATATGTGCAGGGGGATCTATCGGGAATCGAACTCGTAGTCCCAAAGTAAATATGCAGGGGGATCTTCCGGGATACCGTCCCGTAATCCCAAAGTAAATATGTTGGGGGATCTCCCGGGATACCGTCCCGTAGTCCCAAAGTAAATATGCAGGCGAATCTCCCGGGATACTGTCCCGTAGTCCCAAAGTAAATATGCAGGGGGATCTCCTGGGAATGCGGCCCGTAGCCCCAAAGTAAATACGCAGCCACAACAAGAGGACATTCAGAAATAGAGTGCAAGAATACAAGGCAACAAGTAGTTCTAGCCTAACATGCTTCACGTAGTACAATTAAAGCAACTTAAGCAAATAGGCAATTCAAGTCAACTAGGCATGCTTTTCTAAACTAACATAGGCTGTAATTGCAAGTAGAATAAAGCAGGTAAGAAAGAAACTCAGTCTAAATATTTAAAGTAAAATCGGATTTTCAACAATTAGCACAAGTACACGCTCGTCACCTCACGTACAAAGCATTAATTTACCAAATATCACATCCTAAGGGGAAAGGTCCCCCACACAAGGTTAGACAAGCCACTTACCTTGAACTGGCTCAAAATCAACTCGAAACCACATTTTTGCCACGAGTATCCGACTCCAAATGGCCCAAATCTATTTAAATTAATAACATATCGTGAATAACATCTCAAGCAACTGATTCTACTATTTATTTCAAAGCTAAGGCGCGAAATTTGGTAAAATGACCGAAACGCCCCTCCGGCCCACGTCTCGGAATCGGGTAAAAGTTATATTTTCCGGACACCCATTCCGATACGAGTTCAACCATGCAAAAATTATCGAATTTCGACATCAGATTGGCTTTCAAATTTTAAATTTATGTTTTTTTGGAGGATTTGCTAAAAAAACAGATTTTTCTTCAATAAATTCATGGATTCATGATGTAGATGAGTATAGAATCATGAAATATAATCAATATAGGATAAGGAACACATACCCTAATGTTTTCCCGTGAAAATCTTCCAAAAATCGCCCAAGAACCGTGCTCCCAAAATCCAAAACGAAATGAAGGAAATGAGCATATTTGGTCCTTAAGTTTCTGCTAAGCCGTCACTAAAAGTCCAATTTCGTCGCTAAAGGACGTCACTAAAAGTCCACTTAAAACAGCTTTACCAGCCCCTATTAAGTCGATCATAACTTTCAGTACACATGTTCAAATGATTAATGGTTTATCTTTCGGAAAACGAGATTGCAAGGGGTACAACTTTCCTGTTTGCCAAATTATCCGATTTCTTATAGATTTCGAGATATAAGCTTCCAAAGTAGGCTCTCCTCGCATCAGAAATTTCTGGGGAAAATACAAAAACAGCTTTATCAGCCTTCATTCAATCAAGCATAACTTTATGAAGAAAACTCCAAATTACAAACGGTTTAATGTTCTGGGAACTAGACCTCACGGTATAAAACTTTCATGTTTTGACAATTTTCAGATTACTTATAGATTCTTATATATACACTTCCAAAGTTAGCTCTTCGACGCGCAGTTCGCTGTCCAAAAAAAATGCAGCAGAAATTTCTGCAATTTTCCTTCTTTTTCTTGTCCAAAATTCATTCCGTTAACTATCCGAAATCCACCCGAGGCCCTCGGGACCTTAACCAATTATACCAACATGTCCCAAAACATGATACGAACTCGCTCGGGGCCTCAAATCACATCAAACAACGTCGAAATCATGAATCACACTCCAATTCAAGCTTTATGAACTTTGAAATTTCAAACTTCTACATCTGATGCCGAAACCTATCAAATAACGTCCGATTGACCCCAAATTTTGCACACAAGTCATATTCGACATTACAGACCTGCTCCAAGTTTCGGAATTGGAATTCGACCCAGATATCAAAAAGTCAAACTCTCGGTCAAACTTCTCAAAAACTTTCAAATTTCTATCTTTAGCCAAATGACTTCAAAATGACCTCCGGACATCCGAATTAACTTCTGATCACGCTCCCAACTCCAGAATCACCATACGAAACTATTCCAAGACTCGAAATCTCAAAAAGACATCAATATCATTGAAATGCGATTCAAGCCAAACTTAGGAAATTTCTTCAAAAAATGCTGACTTCCACAATATACACCAAAACGCTCTCAGTTTATCCAAATCCCGATCCGGACATACGCCCAAGTCCGAAATCACCATACGAACCTGTTAGAACCTTCAGATCCTGATTCCGAGGTCGTTTACTCAAAATTCCGGTCTTACTCAATTTCTTCAACTTAAGGCTTCTAAAATGAGAATTTTCCTTTCAATTTAACTCCGAACCTACTGAATTTTAACTCTGACCATACACACAAGTCACAATACCCGAAATGAAGCTGTTCATGACTCCCAACTGCTGAACGACGCGTTGGATCTCAAAATGACCGGTCGGGTCGTTACACATTCACTGTTGTGACATATAAATAAGCACTCTACTATCCACACCAACATTGCGCGATAACAACGCATGAACATCATAATACACTGTGCATAGCCTCAAAACAATATGCAACACTAGCACTGGGCTGAAATGACAGAGCACCATTCAACAAGACGACGATAATAACCCGCTTAAATACGTAGGGAGAAACATCATGAACCACATCTGCAATACAACTACAATTAATCGATTCCCAATTGATAACGAGCGCTCAACATCGTATAAAAATGAGTAGGAAGGAAATGAATCCATAAGCTTCAATGGAACCAAACCGCACGATGAGGAATCAAGAAGGGAAGTGCTCCTAACAACCATATAGCTTCTCGATGATAAGTACAACCGTCTTTATACCGATCCACAAGACTAATAGACTCGCTCATGACTCGTGATACACAGTGAACCTAAAGTTCTCATAACAAGCTTTCACGACCCAAAATCCACTATAGTTTGTGATGGCTCCCAGCGTTGTCGTTAGGCAAGCCAACAGTGAACTGCCGACTCATTTATTAATTTCATTAATTTGAAATCATGAATTTATTAAATAAAGAAATTCTCGCATTTAGAATCATGGATAATTACACAATTAGTAACTTATAAAGATGAAAGGTGACCATTTTGTGCAACCCCATAAAATATAAACTAAAATATTCCAAAACACGGTGTCACAAGTGCATGAGCATCTACTAAAAAGTGCAATAACAATACAACATCTGTCTAGAATATGAAACAGACAAGATAAAGAAAATAAATAATATGGAGACTCTAAGGGTTGCGGTGCGTAGAATAGAAAGAACTCACCATAAAGTCCACTCAGCAGTTGCGCTTACGCGCCTGGATGACCACCAAATGAACCTGTTTGATCCTGCACGTGTAGTGCAGAAGTGTAGCATGACTACGTAAATCAAGCGTGGCCAATAAGTATCTAGCCTAACCCCGGAGAAGTAGTGACGAGGGATCGTTATCGACACTTACTGGTGCTCCAATAAATAAAGTGCAGGAATCATAGGCATTCATGAAATACAACAAGATCAATATGACAAGGAGCAGTAGATAACAAAACCCATCAGCAACACATCCTAAGTTTAAATCCCTAGGTGCCACATGCTATCTCAAAAACATAAGAACCATCAATTAAATATCCAATCTCAGTTCATAGAGAATTATCATGAAATTTCCAAGTTCAATAAAGACAGCAATCTCGTGTGTATTCAGACTCCTAACAATTTTACGCACGAATTATGTCGAGCTGGTTCGACCCGATCCATATATTCGTGTATATACACTTCCGAGGTCATACAAAACCGATCCATGGATGCATATCATATATACATATATTGCCTAGGCATTTGGCCCGATCCCCAGGAAGAGAAGAAACTTATCGAACTACGGGCTACGTATGGAACTTCGTCACCTCATGCGTACATTCCCCCCCACAACAAGTAGCACATAACAACTACACACTTATGGGGTAGTTTCCCCCTCGCAAAATTAGACAGGAGACTTATCTTGCTTTGAAATTGTAATAACCGGCTAGTGCCTCTCTAACTCCACAATTCAAAGCCAAACAATACGAAACTAGTCAAACAACATAAAAACCAATAAAAATATACTCCAAAACTCATAATTAATTAATTTATAACAATTCGCAACTCCGCTCAAAAAGTCAACAAAGTCACGTGCCCAAATTTCGAAAATTTTCGAAGGCAATATTTACCCATAATGCCATGAACTCAAATATATAATTTATTCCAAATTTCATGTCCAATTTTGTGTCAAATTTCAAAAATACGATTTCTAGATTTTTCTTCAAAAGTCCCATATTTTCCCAGAAATTTCTATGTTAAAACCTTATAAAATTCGTGTAACTAACTTACAATATGCGGGAATTACTTACCTTGCAATAGACGATGAAAATATCCCCTTGAGCCGATCCAAAAATCGCCTAAACCATTGAGAAGTAGAAGAAATGAGCCAAAACCCAAAATAAATTGAAGTCTTCCCAGGCCCTTCCTCTTTGACATCGCGGAAGTCCCCTCGCGATCGCGAAGGTAAAAATTCCACTGACAAAAAATACTTCTTCGTGTTCGCGACACAGCCACGTTCGCCAAGGCTTAACACTTCCAGGCCCCAACACAGCATTCTTCCACGCGTTCGTGACTCCCTATCACTTTCGTGAAGGGAACATCAGCTTCTTCTCCGCGTTCGCGACCCTTGTGTTGCGTTCGCGATGAAAAAATTCTCAGCAGCCAAAAATCCTTTTTCGCGCACGTGTGAGACCCTTCGCATTCGCGAAGAAAAAAACCAGACACCAGTACCAACAGTTGCAAAATAGGGAAAATCATCAAAAACCACTCCGAATTACCCTCGAGGCCCCCGGGACCCTGTCCAATCAAATCAACAAGTCCTAATACCTTATACAAACTTATCTGAAGGCTTGAAACGCCATGAATTACATAGAAATCACGAATCGGCGATCAAATTCCTTCCTTCATCTTTCCAACATTCAAACTTCGACGAATGCATCTGAATCATATCTAAACATCCCAGAATGACGCCAAATATTACGTATAAGTCACAAATCATAATACAAACTTATCCCAAGTCTCGGAACCCCAAACAGACATCAATAACACTTAAATCCACTTCAAATCAAACTTAGGAAAATTAAACGTTTAAAATGCCAACTTTCCATAATAAGCATCGAAATGCTCCCGGACCACCGATACTCAACCCGAACATACTCCCATGTCCGAAATCATCGTACAAACCTATTGGAACCTTCAAATACCGATTCCGAGGTCATTTACTCAAAAGTCAAACCTTGGTCAACTCTTCTAACTTAAAGCTTCTGAATTGAGAATTTTCCTTTTGAATCAACTGTGAACTTTCCGAAATTCAATTCCGACCACACGTATAAGTCATAAAACATAAAATGAAGCTACTCAAGGGCTCAAACCGCTAAACGATGAGCTAAAGTTCAAAATGACCGATCGGGTCGTTACATTAAGCAATTCAAGCCTCCTTTGCTAACTCAAATGTAGATCTTTCTGTTTGAACAAGTGCTAAAGACTTCGATGATCAGTGTAAAGCTCATAAAACAAACTGTACAAGTGATATTTCCAAATATTTAGTGCATGAATAATAGCCGCCAGGTCCAAATCAAGAAATGGATAATTCTTCTTATGAGGCTTCAACTGTTGTGATCCATAAACAATCAACCTACCATACTGCATCAATACCTCACCATGACCAACAATAGAAGAACCACAAAACATCGTGTATGGCCTTGAAACTATTGGTAACACCAACACCGACGTTGTAGCAAAAGAAATCTTGAGCTTCTGATAGCTCTCTCACACTCATCAGACCATCTAAAGGGAATAATACCCTTCGAACTCAACTTATCCAACGAAGTTGCAATGGATGGAAACCCATGTACAAAATGATGATAGTAGCCTGCTAGACCCAAGAAACACTTGATATATGTAGATGTAGTAGGTCCAAGAAAACTCTGAACTGCCTCAATATTCTTGGTATCAACCTTAATGAGCACTATGACCAGACACTACATGACCCAAGAACGCAAGTGAGTCCAACAAAAACTAGCACTTCAAAAACTTAGCATAAAGATTTTTCTCCTTCAAGGTGTGAAGCACGATCCTCAATTATTGCTCATCCTCTTCCCTACTACCAGGGTAGACTAAGATTTTATCAATGAACACTATCATAAAAGAGTCCAAATAAGGCTTGACCACCCAGTTCATTAATTCCATGAATGTTCATGGAGCATTAGCAAGAAGAACTCATAATGATCATAACTAGTCCTAATAGCCATCTTAGGAATATCCAAAGCCCTAATATTTACTTGATGATATCTTCACCTTAAGTCTATCTTAGACAACACCTTAGCACCTTGAAGTTGATCAAACAAATCATCAACACAGGGTAATAGATTTTTGTTCTTGCTAATAACCTTGTTCGCATATACAATCATTCGGTAAGTGATTTTTTCAATTTCCATCTAGTTTACATGATTATACGTGAGTTTTAACATCAAAATTATGAGAATCAAAGTGAAATTTTTAAAAACATTGTCTATATTTTGAAAAATAAGAATTTGATTTTTCAGAGTCGATTTGGACTTAGATTTTGAAATAAAATACATGTATAGACTCGGGTTATGGTTAGTCAGAATCTACCCGTGGACATGGGTTTTGACCGGGCGGGCTACAGGTTGATTTTTGTTGACTTTTAGGGAATTGTGCAAAGATCATAGATTTAATTATTGGAATTGATTTCTCCTGCATTATTTGATGTTATTGAGTCGATTTTGATTAGGTTTGAGCCGATGAGAGGTGAATTGTGAAGGGAAAGCTATTTTAGAGTATTGATGGATGGATGGCTTTTGAGGTAAGTATCTTGCCTAACATTGTGTGGCAGAACTACCCCATAGGAATTGGTTGTTTGGACTATTTGAACTACGTGAAAGACGTGTACACGAGGTGACGAGTGGGTACATGGCTTATATTAAAAATTTGTCCGGTTTGGACTTTTAGGTTCTTATGTATATTAAAATGAAGTTGTCTTATCATGTTATATCCTCAATTGCTAAATTCACCCTTACATATCTTATTTGAAGTTGATTGATTCGTGTGCTACCCTTTATTGTCAAAATATACTTTCATATGCCTTAATTGAAGTCGTTGCCTCTTTTATTGCGATGTTTTCTCTTCCGTAGTTGATTATCCTTAATTGCAGTTATTATTATCTCTTCCATTGTTGGCTTATTCTTTTTACCTCTTCCATTGTTGACTACCTTATTTGAGGTTGTTGTTACACACCATCTCTCTCATCGTTGAGTTATTCTTATTTGAAATCATTGTCAAATATTATTTGTCCTATTGTGGAGTTACTCCTATCTGATATTGTTGTTACACACTATCTCTCTCATTATTAAGTTATTCTTCATTGAAACTAGTATTACTTTTTATGTCTTTCATTGTGAGCTCGTTCTTCTGTTCTTTGTGTTTTGTAATTCTTGTGTTGATTTACTTGACGTACTCCCGTATCATTGTTGTTGTTGTTGAACCCAGTGTTGTTGAGTCAAGGGCTATGTTTGGTTGTGGTATTGGAATTTCTTGAGGATATCTTGTGGCATATGGGCACATGTGGTACGAGTTGTTGTATTGTGTTGATATGCTTGTGTCAGGACCCCGAAATACCCAGTCGTGATGGCGCCTATCGTGAAATCAGGCAAGCCACATATTTCATTTGGTTAACAGATATTTTCAGAAAAATTCATTATATTTGCAGCAAAAGTCTCATATTTATAAAGCATTTAAGAGTATAATAATCATTGAAAACATATCTAAGAGAAAACCCCAACCCAGATCTAGTGTCACCGAGTCATGAGCTACTACATCGAATATCAAAATACAATGTCGACATAAAGTTGTCTGAAATAAATAAATAAGACAGGTAGATAGAGAAGGAGATAATCGAGGATACAATCGCTAGCTGCTACCTCGATGCCTCCAAAGGAACTCTGACAGCCGCTCATCGTCTGTACACAAGGTGCAGGGGGTAACATGAGTACACCAACTCAGAAGTAACGAACCCAAACTACAGGCTAAGAGGTAGTGACAGACTAAACCTCAATAATTGTAATGAAAACAGTACACAGAATTTAGGCATGCTCACAATTTCAATAGATAATGAAAACAGAATATGGCCGATATGATAAGTAACACAGGTATATCTCAGTACTCTACATGCCAAGGTATCAATAGTGTGAAAATGTACATAGTGCTCACAGCTCTCACACAGAAGTCCACTCAGTACTGTATATGGCTCTCAGGCCCAGGGAATGTCCATCCCGGAATATGCATAAACACCGGTGACCGTAGTCACTCAGTGTTGAGGAAAAAGGCCAATACAGCCCCCATAGAGAAGATCCATCTCCAGAATACAACACTCGGACAAGATCCATGTCCAGGGATGATCCATCCCTCACATATCATCAACTTCGGACAAGTTCCATGTCCAGGGAAGATCCATCCCTCAATATCAATGCGCTCACTGGGGGTGTAAAGACTCCGGAGGGGCTCCTATTGGCCGAAGCGCTATATCAAGCCAACGAAGGCATGATCAGAGTATCACTACGGTGTGTAGTCCGATCCCATAACTGTCTCAATAACTGACCCTCGGCCTCAATCAGTCATTACTCTCTAGTCTCGCTCACATGGCTCACAGATGCATGAACTAGCCCGAAACAATGATAAATATATAACATCAACAATTACCGATACTGAGGCATTAAATGATATGCTATGACAGGACTGAGTATACAAAAGCAAATAAACACATAAGGAGACAACAATATACGACCCCTCGGGTCTCAGCAGTATCAGAGCAAAGCCTTAACATAATATCTAGCATGTTTACATTTATCACATTGATAGAAGCACAATTATCATCAATAAAGAACCACTAAACGGTTATGTGGGATGAGCCAGGTCAGAAGCCTCACGATGCACGCCCGTCACTTGGCATGTGTGTCACCAATTGTAATCACATAACAAGTAGTTCGGGGTTTCGAACCCTCTGAACTAAGTTTGGAAACGTTACTTACCTCAAAACCGGCTAAAATCCTAGCCCTCAATGCCTTTGCCTCTAGACTCGGCCTCTGATTGCTAAAATCTACCAAAATCATATTTATATCATTATTACAAGCCAAGGAACGAAGCACATTCGAAAATTATCAACATTGAACACAAATCCCGAAATTGGTCAAACCCGACCCCCTGGCCCACAACCTGGAATTAGATAAAAATCACATCAAAAGAATCCTTATCCTGCCATGAATCCATACATACCAAGAACATCAGAATCGGACCTCAAATGGCCCTTCAAATCCCAACTCAAAGATCTCAAAATCATAACCCTAATTCTCAAATTTTAGGGTTGAAATCCCACAAATTTTAGGTCTAATTAACTAGAAATCAACATAGAATAAAATATTGAATTCAACAATCTTACCTCCGAGTGATTCCCTTCGATTTCCTCTTTAATCCCTCTCGAAAAGCTTCAAATCCGTCCAACAATGGTGAGAAATAGGCTAAAAATTGATAAGATGGCTTTTTATACTTTCTGCCCAGGTATTTTTCCTTAATCGCGATTGCGGAAATAGCCTCGCGATCGCGAAGCACAACCAAGCCTCCCCCGCATTTGAACCTTACATGATTGCAGGAACACACACGCGATCGCAAATAGGACCCTCTCACAACAACGCGAACGCGCCCCACTCTACGCGATCGCGTAGAGTAATTCCTTCATCACACCGCCGCTCCAAATCCTTCTACGCGAACGCGACCTCAGCCACACGATCGCGATGCGCAACTCTACAAAACTACGCGATCACGACCCTAACCATACGACCGCGTATAAAAAACTTACCTCTGCCCCAAAATAACCCTACACGATCGCGAATAGACTCCTGCATTCGCGTACACGGAAACCAGAAATAGATGACACTAGATTTCAGCAGTTGCCAACATAATATTAAGTCCGTTAACCACCCAAAACTCATTCGAGGTCTTCGGAACTTAATCCAAACATACCATCACATCCCATAATATCATTCGAACTTAGTCAAGCCTTCGAATCACTCAAAGAAACATCCCAATACTGAATTAACCCCGAATTCAAGCCTAAGGATTTCTAAACTTCCGAAATTCGCCAATGATGCCGAAATCACCCAAAACACATCCGATTGACCTGAAAATATGCACACACATCCAAAATTATACTACAAACATGTTCCAACTTTTATAGATCCATTCCGACCCCGATAGACTATTTTTCACCGCCGACCGGAAATCGCCGAAAACTCAATTTCGCCATTTCAAGCCTAATTCTACTCCGGACATTAAAACCACATTCCGAGCATACTGCTAAGTCCCAAATAAACTAACAAAGCTATCCGGGCTATAAAATAATAGGTATTAAGGTCTTCATCATATTTATCACACCTATCATACACCCATGGTCTTCCAAGTAATAAGTGTCAAGAATCCATATTCACTACGTCACACCAAATCATGTCTTTATAGATCTTACCAATAGAAGAAGATACTAGGCATTCACGAGTTACCTCTTGACCATCATCATCTTCAACTTAAATGCTGTAAGGATATGGACAAATTTTTGTTGACAAGCCGAGTTTAGAAACCATTTCTCTAGAAACGATATTTTTGTGACTCACTATCAATGATCAAGGAACAAACTTTTCCATGGGAGGTCATCTAGTGTGGAAAAGAGATTCATGTCATCTCGTTTCTTCATCTTCTCAAATCAAGAATCTTCCTCTTGGTTGAATCATAAACATGATGAATTCTCAACCTTTGGACCTGTGGGTTATACCTATGATACCAAATTGATGTGGTTCTTCGAGTTAAAAAAGAACCAACCGACCGGGATCAAGATCTCGAAATGAAAATGTGAATTATAGGCAGATTTCAGGAAATAACGATATCTCAAGTTTTGGGACTCGGAATCTGATGATTCAAAAACTAGGTAAAAGATAACGATCTGAACAATAAAAAATACTATTTACTCATTCAAAAGAAGTAAACATTGATACTGCATCAGTTGAATGGAAGTTATGATTCTAAGATATCAAAAGAGCGAATTTAAATCAAGAAATGTGTTCTTGAATGATCATGAACTAAGAAATTCCTAAAGTCACCACATGGAATCAAAGGAAAAAAAACTAGAATCCTACTAAAATAAAAATCCTTGTTCTAAAAGAAATAAAATAAATCCTATTTTAAGAAGGAAAACATCTTGGCTTATTGAAACCAATCATGAGCTTCTTGGACTTCGTGCCCTACTTGAAAATAAGTCCATATGTTTGGACATGAGATCTAAAACATGATCTTAGCAAAAATTAATAAAAATTAACATAGATTATTCTTTTACATCATTAAGACTCTGCGTATGTACTTTTACTGTTTTATGACCTGCGGGGATATCCTTATTAGTGGCATATAATGGTTAAGATTGACTTGAGTCAACGTTTTGAGTAAACGATCTCGGAATCAGGAATTGAGGCTTTAGATAGGTTTTTATGATGATTTTAGACTTGGTCGTGTGTTTAGATCAGGTTTCGGATGACCCTGGAGCGTTTCGATGCTTAATATTGAAAGTTGGCACAATGAAGGTTTAACAAGTTCTTTAAGTTTTGTTTGGAGTAGACTTGGATTTTATCGATGTCTGTTTGGGATTCCACTCCTGGAAATAGTTCTCTATGGTGATTTATAACTTGCACACAAAATTTAGCGTCATTGCGAGTTGATTTAATAGGAACGCGCGAAAGTGTTTTAGAAGTTTTTGACTTTCATGTTGAATTCATGCGTTTTGGGCGTCCGGTTTGTGAGTTTTGATGTTTCCATTACGTGAGCAAGTCCGTATTATATTGTGCGACGCATTAGTGTAATTGGATAGGGCCCCGGGGGACCCCGGGTCTGAATTGGATTGGAATCGGACTTGGTTTTGGGCATGAGGGAGAGCTAGTGGCTTCAGAACTGGTGCAATCATACCTACATGGAAAAGGGCGTAAGTGTGAGCTTGCAAAAGCGGCTCAGTGGGTGCAGAAGCAGACTTGAGGGTGGAGTTGGGTGGTCACAGGTGCGAGGCCTTTTGTCATCTCCGCGCTCGCAGAAGCGATCGAGGCTCTGCAGATGCGAACTTGGGATAGCTGGCTGTGGGCCACAGAAATGGAAGGAATCCGCAAAAGCGAATCTGTAGAAGCGAAGAAGTCCACAAAAGCGGACACGTAGTAGCGGCTCTGTCACGACCCAAATTGATGGGCCGCGACGGGCACCCGCTACCTTACTCTACCGAGTACCAACATAACGTATTATACCATCGTAGATAACTGAGCTGGAAGGCTGCCGTGAGATAAGTAGAATACAATGTGAGATATCAACTTATACATACGACATATGAGCCTATAAGACCAAATATCCACTCGTATACTGAACATAGGCCGACAAGGCCATACAATCTTTTACGTACATGACATCTGTCTACAAGCCTCTAAGAATACATAATTTGCATAACGGTCGGGACAAAGTCCCGCCATAAAACAATACACGTCTAAATCATACTGACCAAACGAGCAACTCCGAAGCAAATGGAGCACACCAACATCTTCCGCTGAGCTGATAACCTACTTGAAGGGCTCTTGATTTGTCTATCGGAACCTGCGGGCATGAAAGACACCGTTCGCAGGGAAAAGGGACTTTAGTAATAATGTACCGAGTATGTAAGGAATATAAATAAGTACATAACAGACATGGAAGAAATATAGAGTAAATGACTCAACCTGTAAGTCTAGATATCTCTGTAAATCATGAAATAATTATAGTGTCATGAATATGCGTATGAATGTCATGTCTTGCATAGGTACACGCTTCATAACATCATCAGGCCTCTGAGGGCATCCCATCATGTCATCTCGGCCACTATGGGCAAAATCATCAACGTATACCAGCTGATCAGGTGGTGGTGCGTATATAACGCCATAACCTTTCCCATATCCCATATACTTATATGTACATATTTATACACATATATAATGCCATCTAGTCATGGGTCAATGTGCATGTATAAATGCATGAAACGCATAAGAAATACGTTAATAAGATTTTCTTGGAATTCGATAAATATTAATATGCCTTTCAGATAAACATTATCAAATACGTATTTTTCTGGGAGCCATGAACAGAAGATAATAATAATAATTCACATGGGAAATCAAGAATATAGACACCCCTACTATTCCTATAAATAGAGTAATTTATGGAAGCCATGTGTTTGCTCGTTTCTTCTGTATAATTTGGATCATGCAAAAAAAAAAGGGGTAGCCTTAACTTACTTGAGCATATTCTCTTGACATTTTCTCTAACACACATTAATTTCGATAAAACATGTCGGTGAATCGAAGTAGGGAAAATCCGCATGACATTCTTGAGAAAGATTATACCGTGCTCTTGTAGATTTTGTAATTCACGCTACTATCATGGTCATGTGGTACCTTGTATGGCACTAGTCCATAAATACCAGGTATTATTGCTCGGACCGTATTTTATCCCAAATTGACAAACTTCGACGAAACTTGTTTTCTTCGATTTGCTTGCCCTCTCACCTTCATGAATATACTTATTACTTGTTTGAAATAGCATAATACTTGTAATTCCAAAATAACCTCATTCCCAAGCTCACGTCGATTAACTTACGATGAAACAACAACATATAAAAATGCGGGACATAACATCTCACTTACGAGCTCTCATTAAATAATTTATTTATGGCGTATTTTCATGTACGAAAATATGAGGTGTAACATCATTCCCCCTTTGGAACATTCATCCTCGAATGTTGACTGATGCGCTTATCATTCTCATATCCTATAGCTCTTGCGAATACTTTAGTACTCCTCTTGCCATCTAGGCAACTGTTCTGTGAATAAGTTCAAAGGCCAGGTCATTCCCTCTTTTAGTCCTCTTTCTCATACCACGACTTGTGGTCAAAATCTTTCCAATCTCGTAACTGTTGCTACCTTCTGTCATGGAGCCTGTATGACTCTGACCTAGTAAGTACGCCTATGCGACTCTTCTTTCCCTTCTATTTTTATTTTTTTTGCTCTAACTTTTAGCCAATCTCTAATCCTCACTTTTCAAACACATACAAAGCTTGATAAAATGTCCCTCTGGGCATTTGTAGGTATACTAAAGTTCTTTGCTTGATACTTCGTTGAAATTATGAATATTGCTACGTCTTGTTTCATAGACCCGATTATCTGCCCGCATGATTTTATTGCACCTAGGTAGGTCATTTTATACGATAACTCTTACTTCGATTTATAGTTGATGAGGTCTGCTACCAAATTCCATCTTACTCTTGTTGCTTATCTCATATGTATAAATCTAAGTCCTTTAGTGCTTCCTCGTTACTGTTTATCTTAATAATGACGACCTAATATCAGCTCACACTTTGTGACTTTTGTCCATCCATTATGATTTACCTCAATATTGATCTACAATATACAACTGATAACTTGAAACTTCTTACATAATACCTTGCCACTAGGTCTTATGTTGCATTGAGAAATATTTGATGTGATTTCCATAATCGTATTTCATAATATCTCAATGTGATTCCCCTTAGGGGGGGGGGGGGTGGTATCCAAATCCTGTGCTGCCCATGATATCTCTCTTTTTTTTTTCAAATAATTACTCAACCGAAGGTCCAAATTTCATTCTTTATCTACCACAATTACACCCTCATCTCTTTCAAATGATATTAGTCTTAGACTTCTTTGAGTTCATTTAGGCTATACTGAGCTTTCAATAGCTTAAAGAAACCATTATCTCGCTTGTTTTCATGGGTTTAATCCTGAGGACTTATCCATTCTCGTCACCTCCTTACTCTCCTTTTCGTATCCTTACTCTTGTCTTCCTAAAACCTTGTCATTTTGTCATACTTAAACTTGCGACCTACCCATATTTATTTATATTACTTGCAACCTTCTTTCAACTTGCTTGCATTATAGGTTTCCTTATGTCCTTTTGGAACATCAAGCGAGACATCACATCATCTCTAACTCTTCTTTACTGTCTTAATTAGCCTTCTCGATACCTAGAAACCATATGCTATGAGATATGCCAATGACGATGCCGCTATTATTCCTGGATATTGAATCCCCGCGCTTCTAGCCTTCTATCTGAAGAATGGATCATTCATAACCTTCTACATTCGAGTATCACGTATGTTGTTCACCCTTACCTTACTTACCTTAAAATCTTGCATCACGTCTTGTATCTCTTTCATGACATTCCTTCCACATAGGTATTATTCACATCCATAACTTGAAGCTTTATTATCATACTTGCACCTCTGGTGTATACATAATTCGATGAGAGCTACATACTGACTCCTTATGAGGCTGGTATTCTTCTGATGCCCTTATAGAATATGGCTATTGTACTCTCTCTTTTGTACCTATGATATTTATCCATTTCTGTTTTACTTAGTTGATGCAACTCTTTAGTTTCCTCTTCTTATTTTTTTTTTCTGATCAGCCTTTATGTAGGCTTAAGCTATCTTCCGATCTGCTGCTCCTAGTATTAGTTATTACTTTAGCGTTTCATAGGAACTGAGGGATATCCGTGATACAATCCTTTAAAAATTCAATCCTTCGTCTATGACCAGGGCTCAATTCTTTACTTTAACGAATACCAGAATATTTTATGGTTGTATATGCTACAGGTATAAAACTCCAAACTCTTAAATACGTTCATAACATCACCAACTCGGGATCATTGATCGAATAATTCCTTTCGTTCCTTCTTAGCTATCTTAAACGTAAGCAATTACTTTTCCTGATCCTTTTTCCCCCTTGTCGCATGCATACTTAGCTTACCTTAGTGCCAACACATATTGAATTTCATACAACTCATGTGACCTTGAATATCACTTTTGAGTTTACTTCTCGTTCATTAGCCACTGTAGGTGCCACTTTCTTATGGAGTGTATACAATGTTGTTGCGAGACTGTTGTTACAAGACCATTCTTTCTTCAAGTTATTATGCTTAGGTTGAACCCTTCTTCCTTATTTCCTCAGCTAGTCTTTCGTTTTAGTACTTAGGGAGATCTCCTGGCTCTTTTAATGTCATAAGCTTGATATATCGCTTACCCAAAGGAATTTTTGATGTTCGTACTCCCCTATAATTGCCCGTAGTTACTTACTTTCACACTCATGTACTCGTACAGTTGCTTCTGAACTGAAGTTTTCATTGTTTTCGCAGTGGTGCTTTCTTTTATGTCTGTAACACTCATACGGTACCTTTAATTACCCTAACTCCTATATGAATTTTTCTCAAGGGTCACGATGCCATATCTATCTGCGAGACTGAATTTCCCCATGTTGGGGTTCGCTATGTTTATCTTGCACGATTTGTTTATTTGCTTGTATCCTTTTGTCTAGCCATAACTAGGCTCTACCTGAGTCAACTAGTAACTACTAATTAGTCTACTCTCATATCAATACTCCACGTAATCTTTCTTGGGTTATTTCCTTTGTCTTAACTTACGTATCTCATTGCCTCCTTATATATCAATAACATCTCGGACAAGAACCCTTACTTCCTTTTCTTGATGCCGTGCTTGCATAATTTTCTTGAATGGTGGCATATATGTAGTATTTGGATAAGTGCAATCTTATCCCTTTCTCAGTCTTATCACATCCTTCCTTTACTATTCCATAGTTACTAGAACCACTTAATTCTGACTTAATGATACATAACTCCATATTCCCCCCTTTAGGGGAGTACTAAGATTTAGCGCTACGATGATCTACGTACAGATGTTTTACATCTTCATCTTTGGCATCTTTTAACTTTATTGGTGATCCTTACTTGCCTTGCGATAATCCTTATGTACCAAGGATAACAAATTTCCTTACTCGTCAGGGTGAAACTTATTATAATTGGCACATACAGTCCCTTAAACTTAACTTTGCTCATATTGCTTGCGTTAGGGAAGCGTCTTCCTGAATGACCATTATCTGAATTTCTCATGAGTCTTCTTTTGTTGTCCATTCTATTATTAGTGAAACGCAATCTAAAATTCTCATGATGTCAACCATTATCACCTCACTCAGTCCCTAATTCATGTTTAGTTTATATTATTCACCAGCCCATAGTTATTCTGGGGTCTAACTCTTCCTTCTGGTAGTCGCGTTGGAGTCACAGAATTATTTCTCGAAATAAGGATATGACTTTATGGCCTATACCCTTTTATTGTATTAAGGCCTATCACCTCTCATTCATTATTTCCCTTGACTATAGACTTGTAATACTATCATCTTTTTGATCTACCGTTGTCATCCATGTATCACATCTTACTCATAACGCTTCATTAGCTCTCTTCCTATCTCCTACTAACATTTCTATCTATTACTTTATTCCGAAAACTTGAAAAAAACATTCTTTTTCTTTTAGCTCCCCTTGCTCCACCTACTTTCTCTTCACGTTGCCTAACATTCTTTCTCTACTAGGGATGGGAGCCATACCAAGGTATTATTTATCCCTTCGAGGCTTCCAGTGCCTATTTTTGCAGTACTCATATCTAGCTGTACTATCTTAAAGTGAAGCATTTGGGTATCTCACAAGGAGATCTATTAGCACCTTTGTAATATCCTTCGGAAATATCAACTAACACCAAGCATCCATTGATCATTTTGGGTTCTCTAACCCCAGTTGGATCTTAATCAACCATATCCGTTAGCTCCCATAGTGTTACACCCCATGTTTTCGTACGTGAGAATACATTGTAAGTCAATTGATGTAAGCTCAGAAATAATATTATATTTGGAAGCACATAAAGTAAGATAACCATGTTACCTTGGAGGTTACAAATATTTAGTATCATGAATAATGAGTACCAAGAGGGTTGGAAATCATAGAAGCTAAACCAATTGAAGAAAATAAGTTTCGTCAAAAGTCGACAAGTTAGCAATGTTATAACATGTACTTTAGGGTGAGACTATGGTTCTTAAAATGATAAGGGGGTTATTCTTTGAGTTATTTTTTTCTTATGATAGTCGTGTGCTACGTTTTGAAGTCAAGCAAGTTGTGGAACATAAGTTGGCAAAGGTCTTCACAAGTTACATTCATAATGTGCTGGAAATTAGGTCAAATGTAGGTGAGATTTTCTCCCAATATACTTGGAATTAGGGGATTATTTACCTACCAAATTGAATATCTACAAGTCTAGTTTCTAAATCAATTAACCGTTCATCAATACGACATCGGAGTAGAGGGATATTCGCATTTTCGCGAGACAGTGCAAAGAAGCTCCCATGGGGCCCACAAAGTCGGTGCAAACTCCAGCTTGTGTTTAAGTGAATTCTAAATAGTTTTCACTAATTTTTATTGTCAAAAACACTTCCTAAACCCTCCTAAATGCTATCCAATGGTTACTCCATGATTCTAGGGTGAAAACCTAAGATAAAAACATGAATCCAACGTTAGAAACCCCGTGGTGCTTGCTAGACCGTAGTTCTTCATCTTTTGACTGTTTTGGAGGGTTCTTCAAAGTGAAGTAACCTCAAGTATAGTATTTTTCTTGTTAATTAAGGTAATAAGTAGTCCCTCCTTCATACATATTATATTTTCAAAGTGAACTATAAGTAGTTACACCCAACTTGAACACCAAAAGTTGATTCAAGAAGAGAACACAACACCTATAGTGTTGTGGTGTGTGGGCTGTTTTTTGCCGAAATTTCAAGTTGTTGATACTTTATAAGGTGAGTATAACAGAATACTATATGTGCTTAATCTTTCTTGTATGCTGGTTAAGTTGTTAGGTTAATAAACTACAAGATAATTCTTGGATTAGCTTAAGTCACTTCTATGGTGTTGTATTACCATTGAGGGCTGTCGTAAGCTAAATATAACCTGAATTTAAACATGAAGCTACTGTAGGAGGTATTTGTATTGTGTTCTTGTAGGTGCTTAAGGTTATATTGATGTAGATTAAGTTAAATGGTTGGACTAGACATGAACTAGTGAACTAAGTTGCAAATTCAAGAAAGTTTGAGTTGTGGATTGTTTCCTTTGATATAAATATATGGTATAAGGATGGAATCATTGATGAATTACTTAATTATAATAATAATTATTTTGTTAAGTTAATTTAAGGAGTCTATAAGGTGTGATATGGGTTATACGGATTCCAATCCAGCTTGCCGCTCAAAATAATTGTTGAACTAATCGGAGAGCTTATTGTGAATTATATTGTTGTTGTTTGGGCTGTTTGGTAACTTTTGATAACATATGGGATGTAATAAAAATAGGGGAGGTGTTGTCCGTTTTCTAGTAGAATATTGGTTTTTAAATATGAGAGTTACAATGCTTATATGATGACGACGAAGTCGGGTTACTCATTGTGGACGTAAGAAGATCATATTAAGCTTTGTTGATGATTGGAGAGAAGATTGCAAAGGCATGTTAAGGCACTTCCTTCTTTCTTTTGGGATTATCTAAAGTGGAACAAACGTAAACGATACGCTATTTCATAATGAATCTACTCCTAGCAACTAAAGTTGTCCATGTTGTTCTTTCCTCACAAAGTTATCCTAAGAAAGTATGTATAATCCTTGAGTCCTAGTGAAGTTCATATTGATGGTATGATGCCCATAATTTTAATCGAAGGTAGAACTACCTTACGTCACTCCGAAAGTTTTAGAGCGTCATTCCATGAGTCAAGCATGCATTATATATAGTATCTATTTACTTTATCGAGCCGCGCTATAGTCGGCCGAGTACGACACCTATTGTGCAACCACTGATCAGTTGGGTTTACCGAGCTCCACTTGGCCGGGTACGATTCTACCGAGCCTTATGATTTCCGGTTATGTTTTTACCGAGTCCTCTTTGAGGCCGGGTACGATATGATGATGATGATGCCCACAGAGGCAGATGTATTTAAAATATTATGTATATATATGTATCACGCATTTCATGTCACTATCTCTTAGAGGAATTCAGATGCTACAGGTTGTATCTCCTATATCTCTCTTTACATTACTTTTTTATTTATGCTTTTTTGCCTTACATATTCAGTACTTTATTCGTACTGACATCCCTTTTGCCTGGGGATGCTGCATTTCATGCCCATAGACAGTCCTCTAGTAGGCTAACAACTCAGCGGAAGATGTTGCTACACTCCACTTGCTCCAGAGTTTCCTATTTGGTCAGTATGATTAAGACATGTATTGACTGGTATGGTGGGGCCCTGTCCCGACCTATATAACATTTATATAGTGTTAGAGGCTTGTAGACATATGTTAGGTATATGGATACTTGTGTGGCTTTGTCGGCCTATGTTTTGAGTTTACAAATGATCATGTCAGCCTTATAGGCCCGTATGTCACATATATAAGTTTCTATATTTTTTTTGGTCATCCTATGTCTAGTATGCACTTATATTTTGTTCTAATTATCTCATGATGGTCCTTTTTTTCCATTTACCCATGATAGTACGATAAGAAATATATGTTACGTTGGTACTCGGTCGAGTAAGGTACTGTATTCCCGTCGCGGCCCATAGATTGGGTCGTGACAGAAGTGGTATCAGAGTAGTTCTGTCTTAGGGAGTCTACAAGCCGTGTCTAGTAGAGTCTTGTTTATGGGTGTGTTGTGCACCATAATTATAAGCAGGAGGCTACAGGCCACTTACGACTGTCACTCTTTCTTTTTACTCTAGATCGTGTGGTAGAGCTCAATTGTAAGAAATCAATCTCCTAAATTCTATTATTTATAATAAAATGATGCCTACATCTCAAAAGACAATTGGTAAGAGATTGTATGTGTTTGTGGAAGAGTTGAGTCAGAGGAACTCAATTTTGCATCATGCTTATGATGATTAAATGTGAGGTCTTCCGCAGATCATGTGTGTAATGAGATGTGTAAATTTCTTGTTAAGGAGCTCTATGGCAAGAATATCTATCCACCCGCATGGTAAAAGAAATAAGAGAATCAGAAGATAGATACAAGTTTCAGCAAGTAAAAGAAGCAAGATGAAGAAGGGTACGAGGTACCTAGTTAATAAATATTATCAGTATTTACAATTGAGGTAGGAAATATAAGTATTCTGAGTTACCTTCAACAATAATAGAGGTATGTACAATTTTCCACACCTATCTCAGTTATGCATATAGGAGCTAACAGATATAGTTTACGAGCAGGATGGGATATTAGGATCCCACTGGGGTTAGAGTAACCCAAAATTGAGGGTGGATTTTTATCATTATCTAACACTTTTGAAGGGTAGTGCAGAACATGGTAATAGTACTCACTGGGAGATAGCCAGATGGTGCACTCTAGAATAATACAGTCGGATATGAATACTAGAATATTTAGAAATTTCAGAAGATAGGCAGTGGAATCCTAGAAGGGTTAAATATTTACCTTAGTATGACTCCTGCCCTAGTAAAAGAAAAGGGAGAGAGAATGTTATGCGTCCCAAAGAACTAGTGAGATGAAACAGGGGGAGCTAAAAGTTTAAGAACGTTTTGTTGGAGTCTTCAGAATAAGGTGATAGAGAGAAATATTAGCAGGAGAATAAGAAGAGAGTAAATAAAACATTTTGAGAAAGATGTAATATATGGGTGATAACGGTAAATCAGAATATGACAGGATGACAGAGTCTATAGTCAAGTGAAGGAAAAGACAAGAGGAGACATGGCTTGAGCAAATAAAAGTATAAGCCCTAAAGTCATATCCTCATTTCGAGAAATCAGTTGCTGAGTCCAACGTGATTACCAGAAGGAAAAGTTAGACCCTCGAGTAATAGAAATTAGTATGGGATAGTAGGAAAAAAATCGAACATGAATTAGGGAACTAAGGAATTGGTAATAGTCGGCATCGTTTCAGAGATCGTGTTTCAACAATATTAGAATGAACAATATAAGAATAACCTTTAAAGATTATTTACGAAGACGCTTCCCTAAAGCAAGCACTATGAGTTGAGTTAAACTTAAGAGACTAAATGTGCAAGTTACACCGGGTGTCACCCTTGTGCGTAAGAAGTTCAAATATCCCTGGTGTCAAAGGGCTACCGCAAAGCGAGTAATATATCAGTGAAGATGTGAAAAAAATGCCAAATATGAAGAGGTAACTATCTAATGGTAAAGGAAGAATGCGGTAAAAAGGTGAAAGGAATGAGATTGCATTTATTCAGATCCTACAGATATAATATGACTCGAGAACATTATGCAAGAATGACGCCGGGAAGAATCAATAAAGGTTTTGCACTCGATGATACTGATAAGTAAGTGGGAATGAACACTTGATACATAAGGATCTCGTATGATAGGTAAGTTAAGACAAAGGACATAACCCAAGAGGCGCTACATAAAATACAGATATGAGAGTGGACCAACGGGTAGTCTGTAGTTGATTCAGGAAGAGCCTAGTTATGGCTAGATATGAGGATACAGACAAATCAGTAGATCATGCAAGATAAACATAGTGAAACCCAGCATAGGAAATTCAGTCTCTCAGATACGACATCGTAATCCTTGAGAAATATTCAGATAGGAGTTGGGGTAGTAGAAGTTACAATATAAGTATTACAGAAGTAAAAGAGAATTCCACTAGAGAGACAACTGAAATTTCAATTCAAAAGCAACGAGCACAGGGGCACGGAGATAAGTGACTAAGGATAATGATAGGAAAGTAAGAACATCAGAAATACTGTGGGGTATATAATGTAATAAGCTCGCAGCTTTAAAAGAGTTAGATTTTCGTTTACTA
Source organism: Nicotiana paniculata (assembly GCA_005239505.1). Classification (NCBI taxonomy): domain Eukaryota; kingdom Viridiplantae; phylum Streptophyta; class Magnoliopsida; order Solanales; family Solanaceae; genus Nicotiana; species Nicotiana paniculata. Next base: position 80,834 of record MDKI01173454.1, read on the forward strand.
AAAATATTGACCAAAGTCAACTAAAACTAAATTTTAAACTCTAAAATTATTATTTCTCATATTTTCACATAGAAGCTTTCCGATTTCACGCTAGAACTGCACATTTTTTCCGCAAATCGAAGTGAGTAGAATTAGTCTTTTTAATGATAATGAGCCCAAAATAGTGTCTTAATTCATAAGATGACCCTTTGGGTCATCGTAATCTCCACCTCTAAAACAAACGTTCGTCCTCGAACGAACATAGAAAATTACCTGAACTGGCAAACAAGTGTGGATATCTATTCTGCATGTCCAACTCGGACTCCCAAGTAGCTGCCTCGACTGGCTGAACTTTCCACTGCACTCGAACTGAAGGATAACTCCTTCAACTCAAGTGATGAACATGCCGGTCTAAAATGGCTACCGGCTCCTCCTCATAATTTAAATCTTTATCCAATTGGACAGAGCTGAAATCTAACACGTGGGACGGGTCACCATGATATTTTCGGAGCATAGACACATGGAATACCGGATGAACTAAGGATAACCCTGGAGGCAACGCAAGTTTATCAGCTATCTCCCCCACTCTATCAAGAATTTCAAATGGCCCGATATACCTAGGGCTCAACTTACCCTTCTTCCCAAATCTCATAACACCCTTCATGGATGATACCCGAAGTAATACTCTCTCTCCAACCATGAATGCCACATCACGAACCTTACGGTCGACATAACTCTTTTTCCTGTATTGAGCTGCACGAAGTCGATCCTGTATAACCTTGACCTTATCTAAGGACTCCTGAACCAAGTCTGTACCCAATAATTGAGCCTCTCCCGGCTCAAACCATCCAACTGGCGATATGCACCGTCTTCCATATAATTCCTCATAGGGAGCCATCTCAATGCTCGACTGGTAACTATTATTGTAGGCAAACTCCGCTAACAGCAAGAATTGATCCCAAGAACCTCCAAAATCAATAACACAGGCGTAGAGCATATCCTCCAAGATCTGAATAGTATACTCGGACTACCCGTCCATCTGAGGATGGAATGCTGTGCTCAATTCAACACGCGTACCCAACTCATGCTGAACTGCCCTCCAAAAGTACGAGGTAAACTGCGTACCCTGATCAAAAATGATATACACGGGCACACCATGAAGGCGAACAATCTCTCGAATATCTATCACTGCCAACCAGCCCGAAGTATAAGTACTTGCCACTAGAATGAAATGTGCTGATTTAGTCAGCCTATCCACAATAATCCAAACGACATCGAACTTCCTCTGAGTCTGTGGGAATCCTACAACGAAGTCCATAGTGATATGCTCCCACTTCCACTCAGGAATCTCTATCTCCTGAAGCAAACCATCGGGTCTCTGATGCTCATACTTTACATGTTGGCAATTCAAACAACAAGCCACATAAGCAACAATATCATTCTTCATCCTTCTCCGCCAATAATGTTGCCACATGTCCTGGTACATCTTGGCAGCGCCCGGGTGAATAGAATACTTAGAACTGTGAGCCTCTTCAAGGATCAACTCACGAAGCCCATTAACATTAGGCACACGCATTCGACCCTGCATCCTCAAAACACCGTCATCTCAAACTGTAACCTTCTTGGCACCACCGTGCCGAACAGTGTCCTTAAGAACCATCAAATGCGGGTCATCATCATGCCGATCTCTGATACGCTCAAATAAGGAAAACCGAGCAATTGTACAAGTTAAAACACGACTGGGCGAAATGTCCAACCTCACGAACTGATTAGCAAAGTCTGAATGTCTTAAGCTAACAGTCTCTCACCGACTGGAATGAATGCAAGGCTGCCCATACTCACTGCCTTCTTACTCAATGCATCAACCACCACATTGGCCTTCCTCGGATGATACAATATAGTGATGTCATAATCTTTCAATAACTCTAACCATCTCCTCTGTCTCAAATTAAGATCATTTTGCTTGAACAAGTACTGGAGACTGCAATGATCCGTATAAACCTCACACGGCACACCATAAAGATAGTGCCTCCATATTTTCAATGCGTGAACAATGGCTGCCAACTCTAAGTCATGGACAGGATAATTACTCTCGTGAACCTTTAACTGCTGAGACACATATGCAATCACCCTGCCCTCCTGCATGAATACCGCTCTGATCCTAACACGGGAGGCATCACAATGTACCGTGAAAGATCCTGAACCTGATGGTAACACCAACATCGTTGCTGAAGTCAAGGCTATCTTGAGCTTCTGAAAGCTTGCCTCATACTTGTACGACCATTTGAATTGAACACCCTTTTGGTTCAATATGATCTTAATAGTTGTTCATAATCAATTAAAGAATCATCAAATAACTTCACGTTAACAATAATCTCCTTTCAAACCATCACAATACTGATAACGAGATGTGATGTATGAAAAACTCACAATTATTTATCCGAATTAACGTGTCTATTTAACGCCACATGGGCGGACACCTACCTCGTAGGTTAAAACTCAATAATTATAACACGAATTTGGCAAATTATGCACAGATAATTTTATACAAAAAACATTCAAATAAACCTAACAAGCATGACTCCCTATTAGTACTATATTACCAATTTTAATTTCACAAGGGAGAATTTAAACACAAAAATTCTCATCACAAGGATCTCGTCCTTATATAACTTCCACCCCGGCTCGTGGCCCGATTTGGACATATCAAATCATATTAAAATACGAGCCTCAGTTTTGAATCACAAGTAATATACACATCGTGCCAATCAAAAAATTCCATTTTCTTCTTTTAAATATTTTCCGTTACACAAAATCACAACACATAATGATGGACAGAGCTATCTCCGTAGAATCTCCCAATATGAGTATTCACATAAGTAGATTCTTGGGTTACAAACCTCACCCATGAGTGGAGCATATTAGGAGGACTTTCCTTGATACTCATATCCGAATCAAGTTAAGGAAATTATCGCTTTATAATAACTAGAGATCGTACTTGTAATGACACTATCTGCTGTAGCGACCTCAGCCATACCATAGAAAATATATCAATAGGTTGGGTCTCCACCTCTAGGAATTTGACCTCCACTTTCGACATTCCGCCCCTTTCCCCCAACTGGTCATGTAAGTTGAGTTGTAAATGCAATGGGGCACATAGCCTGAGTGCCCTGTTGAATTATGTCTCTCCCACGTCTAGGACAATTTTCTCAGGATGTCCCTAGTATCGCCACATTCATAGAAGCCCCTTTTTGCGGGTTCAGCTGCTTATACCGAGTTTATGTCAAATAAGTGGAATAATCGTTGTAGGAATCTCGTAGCGGTGGTGCATTAAAAGAACTCATCAGAGCACCCCGAGTAATCAGATATATGGACTAGGCTGGCTGATTGCCCGAGCCCCTGCCATAATATTTTATTGTTTCATAGTAGAATCCACTGAATCATTTAGAACCTTGAGACCTCTTAGTCGCCTTAGCTTCATCTTTTCCACATCCTGGACACACTTTAACATCTAGGCAATTTCTACCACTAGCCGAAATGAAGTATCCACCTGCCCTGAGTCGTGCAAAATTTTACGATCATAATTGAGTCCTTTAATGAGTCTGTGGACTCGCTCTCTGGCTATATGAACCAAAGCAGTATTATGACGGGCTAACTTATCGAAGCTGATGGCATATTCTAATACCGTCATTGTGACCTTACGCAACCGTTCAACCCTATGTGCCACGTATTATTAAGAGTCAGAGAAATAACCTCTTTCAAAAGCATTTATGAGAATTGAGCCAAGTAGTTGGAGTTGCAATGGCTGCTTGTCCTCTTCCTAGGCTTGCCACAAACACCGGCGGCCAATTTATTCTTTTACTATGTTGACTCAACACTGCTGAGCTACCCCATTTATTCATACACTCTTCGTTATTCTTTGGGTTAAATCTTATCCCTATTGATGCATAATGATCACAAAACTAGAGCTCTATACAGATAAATCTTGGCACGAACCACATAGTCTAGAAGCTCGTCAACCACTGTACTCTCTCTGAAGCACCCCAAAATCTGCAAAGCCCCTTGTAAAGGGGAAAACAAAAGTGTGCTCCTCCGCACTAGCTGAAGAAATGAGCTTTGGAAGCTTCCGTGACTTCCACGTTGAGTAGACCTTTGGTAGATTTAAAGTTGTTTATATAACTTCTTTGGTACTGAGGTATATGGTTATTAAGAAGGCAGACATATCGCAAGTCCCAACTTTATCTCTTGTAAGATCTCAGGCCTTATACATTCCAGGCCAAAATCGATATAACACATGACCCCACAATCTATTCCTTGACAGTAGACTTTCCCATTTAGCACGAAGTCATAGGTCACAGCATCTGATAATCCACAATGTTAAACATCACAGATCATATAAATCAACCCCATTTCTTTCAACTATTCCCATGTTCTGCAATACTTCATAGCATCGGTCAAGAAAATCATATGGGTCCTCAAAAGATGTACCACTGAAATGTAGTGGAAATAGTTTGGTAAACTTGTCCAACCCCAACAAACGGGCTAGTTTGTCCTGCAATACAGGAGTAGCTATGAATCCTTGTCACGGACCCAAATCCTAAGGCGGCCGTGATGGCGCCTATCATTGAACTAGGCTAGCCAACCAGTACAGATTATCATAATATCTCATAATTTCCCGAAACTAACAGATTTTAAAATAGCAAATGAGATAATCACTTTATACATTTCCCCAAAACCTGGATTCAACTGTCATGAGCATATAAGACTGTAAATACAATGTACAATAACGTGTCCTGCTATTACAAAAGTCTGAAGTACGAAAGATGAAAACTATGAACTGAGGAAGGGAAAGAAGGTGAGTTGGGGACGTTGAGCAGCTACCTCGATCCTCGAACAACTCCAAGAACGCCCGAAAATCAACTAGTGAGATGGTCTGGTACCTAGATCTGCACACAGAGGTGCAGGGAGTAACGTGAGTACACCAACTGAGTAAGTAATCAAAGTAACTAAAAACTTGAGTATAGTGACGAGCATTTATAAATCATGTAAATCCATATAATGAGTAACAGTGGAAATGAATAAATCAAGTCAGGAATCTACATTTCTGAATATATCACAAAACTACAGTTTCCATTTTAAAACTCTCATACAAAAATTTGTCCAACATTATCATCAGAGACTCAATGTAAATAAGAGTGAAACAGTTGTTTCATAAAAATATAAGCCCCGTAGGAACAATATCACTCACAATAAAGCCTCTCGGGCAAGCCTCTCAGTCACTCGTGACTCCACTATCAGTATCTCATGCTCACAATAAACACTCAGCAAGTACCAGAAATACACAAAACTGTTGTGGCGGGCAGCAGTTTCTCATACTTGACCAATAACCACATCCCTTGCATCAGCGCGACGGACCCTGTCTTGAAGAACGAGCAAATATGGATCATCATACTAGCGTGCTCTAATATGATCATAGAAATATGATCTGGAGGATACACAAGCCAATAACTACGGGGGTTCTGATAGATCCAATCTCACCAACTGATCCGCTAAAGCCTCAACATCAAGTGCTAAAGGTCTCTCTGCTACTGGAAGGTAGGCTAAACTTCTTAAACACTCCGCTCTGCGACTTAGGGCATCGGCCACTACATTGGCCTTCCCCGGATGATATAAATAGTTTTGGTCATAATCCTTGAGAAGCTCCAACCATCTCATCTGACGCAAATTCAGATCCTTCTGCTTAAGCAGATGCTGCAAACTACGGTGATCAGTGAAAATCACACAATTCACTCGATATAAATAATGACGCCAAATCTTCAAGGCGTGGACAATAGCTACTAGCTCAAGATCGTGCACTGGATTATTCTTCTCGTGCAACTTCAACTGCCTAGACGCGTAGGCAGTCACCCTACCATCCTACATCAAAACCTCTCCAAGGACAACTCTTGAGGCATCATAGTAAACTGTATAAGAGCCTGAACCCGTAGGCAAAACCAACACCAGAGCTGTAGTCAAAGCTGACTTGAGCTTTTGAAAGCTCTCCTTACACTCCTCAGTCCACCTGAACTGAGCACCCTTCTGGGTTATTCTGGTCATAGGTGCTGCAATAGATGAAAATCCCTCTACGAATCGGTGATAGTACCCTGCCAAATCAAGGAAACTGCGAATCTCGGTAGCTGATGACGGTCTCGGCCAGCTCTGCACCGCCTCTACCTTCTTCGGATCAACCTGAATACCCTCACTAGAAACCACGTTCCCCAAGAATGCTACTGAATCAAGCTAGAACTCACACATCAAAAATTAGTCATACAATCTCTTCTCCCTCAAGGTCTGTATCACAGCTGTCAATTGCTGCTCATGATCCTCCCGAGATTGGGAATACACCAAGATATCGTCAATAAACACAATGACGAAAAAATCCAGATAAGACCGGAATACACTATGCATCAAGTGAATAAAGGTTGTTGGGGCATTGGTCAGCCCAAATGACATAACCAGAAACTCATAATGACCATATCTAGTACTGAAAGCAGTCTTCGGGAAGTCTGGCCCCCGAATCTTCAACTGATCATAGCCGAAACGCAAGTCAATCTTGGAAAATACACTGGAACCCTGCAACTTATCAAACAAGTCATCTATACGAGGTAAGGGATACTGATTCTTCACCGTAACTCTGTTCAGCTGCCGATAATCAATACACATACGCATAGAACCATCCTTCTTCTCAAACAACACCGGTGCACCCCAAGGTTACACACTAGGCCGAATGAACCCCTTATCTAGAAGTTCCTGAAGTTGCTCCTTTAATTCCTTCAGCTCCGCTGGTGCCATACGATAAGGTGGAATAGAAATAGGCTGAGTGCCTGGCACCAGGCCAATACCAAAATCAATGTCCTTGTCAGGCAGCATGCCTGGGAGGTCTGCGGGAAACACGTCCAGAAAGTCATAGACCACAGGAACCGAATCAATAGCGAGAGTCTCACCACTGACATCCCTCACAAAAGCCAAATGCAATAAACACCCCTTCTCAATCATACGCTGAGCCTTTAGGTAGGAAATCACCCTGCTAGGCACTTACTCAAAAAAACCTCTCCACTCAACTCGCGGACATCTTGGCATAGCTAAGGTCACGGTCTTAGCGTGACAATCAAGAATAGAATGACACATAGATAACCAATACATGCCCAATATCACATCAAAATCGACCATGCTGAGTAATAGTAGGTCCACTCGGGTATCCGGACCCCTAACAGATATCACACACGACCGATACACACGGTCCACAATAATAGTATCGCCTGCCGGAGTCCACACATGAATTGATGCAACTAAAGAGTCAAGGGGCATACCCAGTAAATGGGCAAAATATGATGAAACATAGGAATATGTAGAACCAGAGTCAAATAAAGCCAAAGAATCTCGGCAACAGACTGAAACAATACTGTGATCACTGCATCGGAAGCCATAGCATCTGGTCTGGATAGAAAGGAATGCATACGGGCCTAACCTCCACTTGCTCGACCTCCCCCTGTAGGGCGACCTCTAGCTGACTAGCTACCACCCCTGGCTGCCTGGGTTGGTGGTGAAGTAACTGGAGCTAAAGTCGAAGGCTGGCTCCTCAACTAAGATGGGCGTCCAAGAAGATGAGGACACTGCCTCCTCATATGGCCGAACTCTCCACACTCATAACAACTCCCTGGAGCTGGAGACGAGGACTGAAAAGAACCCCTGGCACTAGAATGGAAACTAGGAGAACCAAGCATAGAGGAACCCTGAACTGATGGTGCTCGAGCTGCACTCTAGGCTAGGAGGGAACCAAATGAATAATGGCCTGGCTGAGAACTGCGAGGACCATGCCCCGAAGGTGCACTACTATGGACTGGGCGGCCTGACTGAGGAGGCCTGAATGAACGGCCTCTACCATGCTGAGACTACCCCCTGGAAGGAGCACCACTAGAATCACCCGATCCACGAGGCCTCTTGGCCTCCCTCTCTTCCCGCTCCTGGCGGTGAACCGACTCAATATCTCGAGCAATATCAACAACCTGCTCGAAGGTAGCACCTAACACTCTCTTCTGAGTCATGAATAGGCAGAGCTGATAAGTGAGGCCATCCACGAACCTCCTAATCCTCTCCCTATCAGTAGGGACTAACTCGGTGTCATGACGAGTCAAATCTCAAAACCGCATCTCATATTGCATCACTGCTAGCTCCCCCTGACTCATCTGGTCAAAATGCATGCGCTGCTCCTCCCTGTGAGACTGGGATACATACTTCTCCAAGAAGATAGTCGAGAACTGTTTCCAGGTGAGGGGTGTTGAACCCACTGGTCTCCAAAATCCCAGCAGCACGAAGCATCCGCTGACACTTATCCAAAAAACTCTGCGCATCCTCGCCCTCAGCACCACTGAATGACGGAGGCTGTAGTCTACTAAATCTCTCCAGCCTACGTTCCTCATCATCTGGCATAGCTGGAACCACGATGTCCTGAACTGGAGCAACCGGCTTAGCTAGAACCGCCCCCGATGTCTGATGGACCTGAGTAATCTGCTCAGGTGTCTGGGCAACTGGAGTGTGACTGCCTCCCTCGGCCTGAGAAGTAGCGGCAACTTCCTGAGCAAGGGTGGTACACACAGACAAGATCTGAGCCAAGGTCTCCTAAAGACCCGAAATAACAATAGGCACTACCGGTGCCTGAGTCTGTCCCGCTGGAGCATCTGCAGCGGGAACCTGATCCTGAATAGTAGGGGGATCAACTGGTACTGCCTTGGTTGCTGCACGTGTGGGTCCCCTACCTATGCCATGACCTCGACATCTTGCCGGTCTAGGTGGTGGCTGATCACCCTGAGCGGTAGCGCGAGTCCTCACCATCTGTGAGAGAATGAAACAACAGAAGTTTAGATCTCCAGAATCAACAAAATGGCATGACAAAATTCAAGAAAAATGATATTGTTCCTAAAGGTTCTGCAACCTCTCGAATATAAGTACTGACGTCTCCGTACCAATCCGCAAGACTCAACTAAACCTGCTCATGACCGTTGAGTCCTATGTAACCTAGGCTCTGATACTAACTTTTCACGTCCCCAAATCCTAAGGCGACCGTGATGGCGCCTATCATGGAACTAGGCTAGCCAACCATTACAGATTATCATAATATCTCATTATTTCCCAAAACTAACAGATTTCTAAAACAGAAAAAGGAGATAAACACTTTATAAACTTCCCCAAAACCTGGAGTCAGCTGTCTTGAGCATCTAAGACTGTAAATACAATGTACAATAAAGTGTCTTGCTACTACAAATGTCTGAAGTACGAAAGAAAAAAACTATGAACTGAGGAAGGGAAAAGAGGTGAGCTTGGGATGCTGAGAAGCTACCTCGATCCTAGAACAACTCCATGCACGCCCGAAAATCAACTAGTGAGATGGTCCAGTATCTGTATCTCCACACAGAGGTGCAGGGAGTAACTTGAGTACGCCAACTCAGTAAGTAATCAAAGTAACTAAAAACTTGAGTGTAGTGACAAGCATTTATAAATCATGTAAATCCATATAATGAGTAATAGTGGAAATGAATAATCAAGTCACGAATCTACATTTTCGAATATTTCACAAAACTCTAGTTTCCATTTTAAAAATCTCGTATAAAAACATTTGTCCAACATTATCATTAGAGGCTCAGTGTAATAAAGAGTGAAAACAGCAGTTTCATAAAAATATAAGCCCCTCGGGCACAGTATCACTCACAATAAAGCCTCTCGGGAAAGCCTCTCAGTCACTCGTGACCCCACTATCAGTATCTCATCCTCACACTAAACACTCGTACTCAGCAAGTACCAGGAATACACACAACTACTGTGGCGGGCAGACGTATCCTTATAACATATGTTGCGGCATGCAGACCGATCCATATATTAGTCGACTGCGCCCACTAGGGTGTACAGACTCCGGAGGGGCTCCTACAGTCCAAGCGCTATATCTGTTGCAGCGTGCAGCCCGATCCCGTATGTATATTGCTGCGGCGTGTAGCTCGATCCTTATATAACATATATTGTTGCGGCGTGTAGCCCGATCCATACCTATTATATAATCTATATTGTTGCGGCGTGCAACCAGATCCATAACTATCCTCACATACTCTACTCTCGGCCTGGACATATATATTGATGTGGCGCGCAATCCGATCCATAACTATCCTCACATACTCGGCCCTCGGCCTGACTCAGTCACCTCACAATCCACTCGAGCAATTCATCTCAACTCACGGGACTCGGCCCAAAATAGTTCTCAGAGTTTCAAAGCAGTGTGATAACAGTGAAAATAACGAGTAGAAGACATGAGTGAGTTCGCAATTGTTCTTTCAAGATAGTGTTAGAATAGTGTAAAAGTACCTCTGGGGGTCTAAACAGGTCGGCAAAAGGCCCCAAACATGGATCAAAGCCCATAAACAATATAAGTTTCTAAGACACAAGATTTTCGTAAAGTTTCAAATCGAATATGCGGCTTAATAGTCGCTATAGGATGGACCAAGTCACAATCCCTATCGGTGCACGCCCACACACTCGTCACCTAGAATTTCTGTCACCTCATTTACCAAAACAATATCAGATACCATGGTTTCATACCCTCAGGTTTAGAGTAACAATCGTTACTTACCTCAAAACAGCCCAAACGCTACTCCGTGATGCTCTTTCCCTTGAAATGGCTCCCAAATGTTCTGAATCTAACCAAAACCATATTAACATCATCAATATACACTAAAGGAACAAAACCAATCGAAAACTATCAGTTTTAAACACAATTCCCGAAATTGGCCAAACCCGAGTCCCGAACCCGCGTCTTGGAATTCGATGAAAATCGCGTCACAAGAATCTTTATTCCTTCCCGAGTCTATAGACACAAAATGCATCACAATCCGACCACAAAAAACTCCTAAATTCATTAATTAAAAGTCTCAATCTCCCAAGCCCTAAACCCCCCAATTTATGACATTTAAACCTCAAATTCCAAGCCTAATCTGTCACAAAATAACATAGAAAAGAGTTATAATCCGAGAAACTTACCTCAATTGAAGGCTCTAGAATTCCACCTTCAATTTTCTCCCATCGCACCTGCGGCTCCCCATCCGCAGGTGCGGCCAAACCAGTAAAATGACACCAGCAGCAGTTTTGCTACAAAATCATAAGTCCAGACCTCCGTTAACCATCTGAAATCAATGCCGAGCTCTTCGGGGCCCCAACAAAACATACCAACAAACCCCATAACCTTATTCGAACTTTGTCGAGCCTTCGAAGCACCAAAAAAGAATGCAAAAACACCAAAATCACATTAAATTCAGGCCTATGAACTTTGAAACTTCTAAATTTCACTAATGATGCCGAAACCAACAAAAACACATCTGATTGACCTGAAAATATGTGCACATATCCCAAATGACATACGAACCTGTTGCAACTGGCGGAATTCCATTCCAACCCCTATAGCCTATTTTCCACTGCCGACCGAAAATCGCCAAAAATTAACTTTCGCCAATTCAAGCCTAATTCTACACCGGACATCAAAACTTCCGTTCGAACACACTCCTAGGTCCCAAATCACCTAAAGAATATATTTGAGCCATAAAATACACATTCCGAGGTCGTTTACCAATAATTCAAGTCCCAGTTGGCTTTTTCAACTATTAAGCTAATTTAGGAGACTAAGTGTCTCAGTTCTCACCACGACCACTCCGAACACAAATCAACCGACCCAACACAACATAAATAGGCTAAGAAACATACGATAAAGCAGAAACGGGGGAAACAGGGCTAATTTCGCGGACGACCGGCCGGGTCGTTACAATCCTTCTGGAACCTGAACTGGTCCAATATGTACCGACTGAGCTAGAACATCCACTTGAGGCTCTACAATAGGTTCTGATGTTCCAGCTCTAGAATGAGCATTGCCTCTGCCTCTTTCCTTAATTGTATTTGTCATTAGGGCTCCATTTCTGGTCCGGTTATAGACGCATTGCATGTTGTCGAGATTTGTAAGAAAACAAAAGTAGACGAGTTCAATCATCAATGATAGAATAAATTTGCACGATAGCGTAGAATAGGAGTGAAATTGCTCCTAACTTGATAGCCCATGAGAGATAAGTACAAACATCTCTGTACCGATCCCTCAGACTTTAATAAGCTTGTTCGTGAATTGTGAGACCTAGGAAACCTAGAGCTCTGATACCAACTTGTCACGACCCAAATTCCCAACCCTCGGGATCGTGATGGCAACTAACACCATACTTGCTAGGCAAGCCAATGTTAGAATATAGCTAACCGTATTCTTTTACAAATTTGCTTAAACATACGTAAACAGTTTCAAATGAATGCTAAATCTATTACTATTCAACAAATGATATCAATAATAATTAAGTAACGAAACGAAACCATGAAACTAATGCTAATATTTAACTACCCAGGGTCTGGTGTCACAATTCATGAACTACTAAGAATACTACAAGTATTTGGCTGAAAGAAATATATCTCTGTTTTGAATGAATTAAAACAACAATCTAATTAATAAAGGGAAGGCTCCACGAACCTGCGAACGCCAGCAGATCTACCTCGTGTCTCCGTGTGAATGCTCAACTACTACTCAAAGAATTAGCTCTGACCGGAACCTGGATCTGCACAAGAAGTGCAGTATCAGTCAACCGACCCCATGTACTGGTAAGTTCTGAGCCTAACCTCGACGAAGTAGTAACGAGGCTACGGCGGGGCATTTATAACATAGCCTGGATACAATGTATAATAAAGCAAGAAGGGAATAATAACAATTTAAACAGTACTTGCAACAATTAATAAAATAACTCGTTTAACTTTTCCAGATCTCAGCTATAACCAATCTTCACGAAAATTTCCAAGTTTCAATTTAAAATAACGGTAAAAGCAGAGTATGGGAACAATAGAATAAATTAGTGAGTATTCCAATCTTTATGTTTAAAAGTCAGTAAAACATGAATATCCTCCCTTATTGCTCCTAGTTGCGGCATGCAACCCGCTCCCACATGTCCACCCTTATTGCTCCTCCCTATATATATCACCTTTATTTCTCGTGTTGCGGCATGCAATCTGATCCTACCTGTCCACCCTTATCACTCCTTGTTGCGGCGTGCACCCGCTCCTACCAGACAATCACATCTATTTATTTAAAAAAATATTTCACAATTTAGGTCAAAGACTTTCACAATATTTACGTGTCACGACCCCAAATCCTAAACCGGCCGTGATGGCACCTATCATGGAACTAGGCTAGACAACCATTTTCGGTATATCAGTATATATCATAATTTCCAAAAATTCGCAGATTTTAAAATAGCAGAATGAGATGAAACAAAATACACACTTCCTCAAAACCTGGAGTCAACTGTCACGAGCATCTAAGGCTTAAAATACAATGTACAACATAGTGACTTTCTACAATAAAAGTCCGAAGTACAAAAGACCAAAAGGAACTATGATGTGAGGGAAGGAAAGGAGGTGAGCTGGGGACGCTGAGCAGCTACCTCAATCCTCGAACAACTCCAAGCTCGTCCGGAAATAAACTAGTGAGATGGTACGGTACCCGGATCTACACTCAGAGGTGCAGGGAGTAACATGAGTACTCCAACTCAGTAATTAATCAATGTAACTAAAAACTTGAGTGTAGTGAAGTGCATTTAAATCATGTAAATCCATATAATGACTAATAGTGGAAATGAGTAAATCAAGTCAGGAATCTACAATTCCGAATATTTCATAAAACTCCAATTTACATTTAAAAATCTCGTATAAAACATTTATCCAACATTTCTTATCAGAGGCTCAATGTAAGAAGATTGAAAATAGTATTTTCATAAAATATAAGCCCCTTGGGAACAATATCACTCACAATAAAGCCTCTCGGGCACAGTATCACTCACAATAAAGCCTCTCGGGCAAGAGTCAGTCACTCATGACTACACTATCAGTATCTCATGCTCTCACTTAACACTCGCACTCAGCAAGTACCATGAACACACACAACTGCTGCGGCGGACAGCTCGCTCCACTATATACATATATATATATATATGTATATACATATATATATACTGCTGCGGCGTGCAGCCCGATCCATATATAACATATGTTGCGGATATTTCATAAAATTCCGATTTTCATTTAAAAATCTTGTATGAAACACTTGTCCAACATTTATTATCAGAGGCTCAATGTAAGAAGAGTGAAAACAGCATTTTCATAAAATATAATCCCCTCGGGCACAGTATCACTCATAATAAAGCCTCTCGAGCACAGTATTACTCACAATAAAGCCTCTCGGGCAAGCCTCTCAGACACTCGTGACTCCACTATCAGTATCTCATGCTCTCACTTAACACTCACACTCAGCAAGTACCATGAACACACACAACTGCTGCGGCGGACAGCTCGCTCCACTACATATATATATATATATGTATGTATGTATATACATACATATATATATATATATGTATATACATATATATATATACATATGTATATATATACATATGTATATACATATATATATATACTGCTGCGGCGTGCAGCTCGATCCATATATAACATATGCTGCGGCGTGCAGCCCGATCCATATAATAGTCGACTACACTCACTGGGGGTGTACAAACTCCTGGAGGGGCTCCTTTAGCCCAAGCACTATATTTGCTGCGGCGTGCAGCCCGATCCAATATGTATACTACTGCAGTGTGCAGCCCGATCCATATATAACATATATTGTTGCGGCGTGCAGCCCGACTCACATATAATATATAACATATATATTGTTGCGGCATGCAGCCCGTCCCATAACTATCCTCACATACTCGGCGCTCGGCCTAACACATATATACTGATGCGGCGTGCAGCCCGATCCACAGCTATCCTCACATACTCGGCCCTCGGCCTAATTCAATCACCCTCACAAGCCACTTGGGCAATTCATCTCAACTCACGGGACTAAGCCAAAATACTTTTCAGAGTTTTCAAAGCAGTGTGATAACAGTGAAAATAACAACAAGTAGGAAACATGACTGAGTTCACAATTGTTCTAACAGGATAGGGGTATAATAGTGCAAAAGTACCCAAACATGGAAAAATACCCCTGAGGGTTTAAAAAGGTCGGCACAAGGCCCCAAACATGGCTCACAACTCATAAACAAGTATAAACTTCCGAAACACAGGATACCATAAGGTTTCAAACCGAATATGTGGATTAATTGTCGCTACAGGACGGACCAAGTCATAATCCCTATCGGTGCACGCCCCCACGCTCGTCACCTAGCATGTGTGTCACCTCATTTATCAACAAAATATCAAATAACGGGGTGTCATACCCTCATGTTTAGAGTTACAATCGTTACTTACCTCAAGACATCCCAAAAGCTACTCTGCGATGCGCTTGCCCCTCGAATTGGCTCCCAAATGCACTAAATCTAACCAAAATCAGATTAACATCATCAATATACGCTAACGGAACAAAACCCAATCGAAAGGTATAAATTTTAACACAATTCTCGAAATTCAGCAAAATCCGAGCCTCGGTCCCACTTCTTGGAAATAAATAAAATTTACATCACTAGAATCCTCATCCTCTCACGATTCTATACATACCAAAAATTCCACAATCGGACCATAATTGCTCACTCAAATCACCAAAAGAATTTCCAAATTTTTTCCCAACTTTTTCCACTTTAAATTCTTCGAATTACAAGCCTAATCCGTTACAAAATAACATAGAAACGAGTTTTATAGTCCGCGAACTTACCTCCACTGAAGACCTTCGAATTCCCCCTTCAATTTTCTCTCAAACAAGCTTAACTCTCATGCAACAATGGAAGAAATGACAAAATATTTGCGGAGGCACCTTTTTATACGGTTCTGCCCAGTTAATCCGCACCTGCGGACAATTTTTTGCACCTGCGGTCCCAGGTGCGCACCTGTGAAAACCCACTAATAGTCCAAATTCTCGCACCTGCGATTCCTTTTCCGCACCTGCGGCTTCGCAGGTGCAGCCCCTGCTTCGCACCTGCGGATTCCTCCTGCCTGGCCTCTTTTCGCACTTGCGCACGGACCTTCACACCTGTGGCTTCCCATCCGCAGGTACGGCCACACTAGTAGATTCACACCAACAGCTATTTGCTACAAATTTCCTAAGTCCAAACCTGCGCTAACCATCCGAAATCAATCTCGAGCCCCTCGGGGCCCCAACCAAACATACTAACACACCCCATAGCATCATTCAAACTTAGTCGAGCCTTCGAAACACCAAATACAATGCAAAAACACCAAAATTACATCAAACTCAAGCCTAAGAACTTTGAAATTTCCAAATCTCGCCAATGATGCCGAAACCAACCAAAACACATCCGAATGACCTGAAAATTTGCACACATATCCAAAATAACATTACGAACCTGTTCCAACTTCTGGAATTCCATTCCGAACCCTATATCCTATTTTCCACTGCCGACCGAAAATCGCCAAAAACTAACTTTCGCCAATTCAAGCCTAATTCTACACCGGACATCAAAACTTCATTCCGAACACACTCATAAGTCCCAAATCACCTAAAAAAAGCTATCCGAGCCATAAAATCTGCATTCCGAGGTTGTTTACCAATAAGTCAACTCCTAGTTGACTTTTTCAACTATCATGCTAATTTAAGAGACTACGTGTCTCAATTCTCACCACGACCACTCCGAACCCAAACCATCCGACCCAACACAACATAAATAGGCTAAGTAATATATGATAAAGCAAAAATGGGGGAAACGGGGCTAATCTCACGAAATGACCGGTCGGATCGTTACATCGGGCCCACAGAAGCGAAAAGGAATTCGCAGATGTGGGATTTGGGTAGCTCAGTGAGGGACCGCAGATGAGGATGACTTCGCAGGTGCGGAAATGGAGTCGCAGGTGCAAAAGTCTGGATTTAAGTCATTTTTCGCGGATGCGCACCTGGGACCGCTGGACCTACTATTACTCAGCATGGTCGATTTTGATGTGATATTGGGCATGGATTGCTTATATTCGTGTCATGTTGTTCTTGATTTCACGCTAAGCCCGTGACCTTAGCTGTGCCAGGACGTCCGAGGGTTGAGTGGATAGGTTCTTCTGAGTATGTGCCTAGCAAGGTGATTTCCTACCTAAAGGCCCAGCGCATGGTTGGGAAGGGGTGTTTATTGTATCTGGGTTTTGTGAGGGATGTCAGTTGTGAGACCCCCACTATTGATTCGGTTCCTGTGGTCCATGACTTTCCGGACGTGTTTCCTACAGACCTTCCAGGCATGCCACCTGACAGGGACATTGATTTTGGTATTAACCTGGTGCCAGGCACTCAGCTTATTTCTATTCCACCTTATCGTATGGCACCAGTGGAGCTTAAGGAGTTAAAGGATCAGCTTCAGGAACTCCTAGACAAGGGGTTCATTCGGAATAGTGTGTCACCTTGGGGTGCACTGGTGTTGTTTGTGAAGAAGAAAGATGGTTCTATGAGCATGTGTATTGATTATCGATAGCTGAACAGGGTTACGTTGAAGAACCGGTATCCATTGCCTCGTATAGATGACTTGTTAGATCACTTGCAGAGTGCCAGGGTATTTTCCAAGATTGACTTGCATTCCGGCTATCATCAGTTGAAGATTCGAGGGCCAGACATCCCAAAGACTGCTTTCAGAACTAGGTATGACCATTATGAGTTTCTGGTTATATTGTTCGGGTTGACCAATGCCCCAGCAGCCTTGATGCACAGTGTATTTCGGCCCTATCTCGATTCTTTTGTCATCGTGTTTATTGACGATATCTTGGTGTATTCCCGATCTCGGGAGGATCATGAGCAGCATTTGAGATTTGTGCTTCATACTTTTAGGGAGAAGGAGTTGTATGCAAAATTTCTGAAGTGTGAATTCTGGCTTAATTTAGTAGCTTTCTTGGGGCACGTGGTGTCCAGTGAGGGTATTCAGGTTGATCCGAAGAAGATAGAGGTGGTGCAGAGCTGGCCTAGACCGTCATCACCTACCGAGATTCACAGTTTCCTTGGTTTGGCAGGGTACTATTGCCGTTTTGTAGAGGGATTTTCATCTATTACAACACCTATGACCAAACTGACACAGAAGGGTGCTCAGTTCAGGTGGACTGAGTGTGAGGAGAGCTTTCAGAAGCTCAAGTCAGCTTTGACTACAGCTCTAGTATTGGTTTTTCCTACGGGTTCAGGTTCTTATACAGTTTACTGTGACGCCTAGAGAGTTGGCCTTGGAGCGGTTTTGATGCAGGATGGTAGGGTGATTACCTATGCGTCCAGACAGTTGAAGGTGCACGAGAAGAATTATCCAGCGCACAATCTTGAGCTAGCAGCTATTGTCCATGCCTTGAAGATTTGGCATCATTATTTGTATGGAGTGCATTGTGAGATTTTCACTGATCACCGTAGTTTTCAGCATCTTCTTAAGCAGAAGGATCTAAATTTGCGTCAGAGGAGATGGTTGGAGCTTCTCAAGGATTATGACCTCACTATTCTATATCATCCAGGGAAGGCCAATGTAGTGGTCCATGCCCTGAGTCCTAGAGCGGAGAGTTTGGGGAGTCTAGCCTACCTTCTAGTAGTAGAGCGACCATTAGCACTTGATTTTCAGGCTTTAGCAGGTCAGTTGGTGAGATTGGATCTATCAGAGCCCCCGCGGGTATTGTCTTGTGTAGCCTCCAGGTTTTCTCTTTCTGATCAGATTAGAGCACGTCGGTATGATGATCCACACTTGCTCATTCTTCAGGACAGGATCCATGGGTGATGCTAGGGATATGGTTATTGATGAGATGGGGTCATGAGGATGTAGGGCCGGATTTGCGTGCCCAATGTGGATGGACTTTGAGACTTGATTCTAGCTGAGGCCCATAGTTAACGGTATTCCATCCATCCGGGTGCCGCGAAGATGTACCAGGATCTGAGCCAGCATTATTAGTGGAGGCGCATGAAGAGGGATATTGTGGAGTTCGTGGCTCGGTGTCTCAACTATCAGCAGGTCAAGTATGAGCACCAGAGACCGGGTGGATTGCTTCTGAGATCAGATATTCCGGAGTGGAAGTGGGAGCGGATCACCATGGACTTTGTAGTTGGGCTTCCACGGACTTTGAGGAGGTTTGATGCTATATGGGTTACTGTGGATCGGCTAACTAAGTCTGTGCACTTGATTCATGTTGGTACTACTTATTCTTCGAAGCGGTTAGCTGAGATATACATCCGGGAGATTGTTCGATTACGGGTTCCAGTTTCTATCATTTCTGACAGAGATACTCAGTTCACATCTCAGTTTTGGACGGCTGTGCAGAGGTTGTTAGGTACTCAGGTTGAGTTGAGCACAGCGTTTCATCCTCAGACAGACAGGCAGTCGGAGCGTACGATTCAGATTTTAGAGGATATGTTGCATGCATGTGTCATTGATTTTGGGGGTTCATGGGACCAGTTTCTGCCACTCGCGGAGTTTGTATAAAATAATAGCTATCAGTCGAGTATCCAGCTGGCTCCATATGAGGCTTTATATGGTAGGAGATGCAAATCTCCGGTTGGTTGGTTTGAGCCGGGCGAGGCTAGGCTATTGGGCACAGACTTGGTTCAGGATGCGTTGGTTAAGGTGAAGTTGATTCAGGATCGGCTTCGCACGGTGCAGTCTAGGCAAAAGAGTTATGCGGACCGGAAGGTCCGAGATGTGTCTTTCATGGTTGGGGATAAGTTGTTGATGAAGGTGTCCCCCATAAAGGGTGTTGTGAGGTTCGGGAAGAGGGGAAAGCTGAGTCCCCGGTTCATTGGGCCAATTGAGGTGCTTCAGAGGATTGGGGAGGTGGCTTATAGACTTGCCCTGCCTCCCAGCTTATCGAGTATTCATCCGTTGTTCCATGTTTTGACGCTCCGGAAGTATGTTGGTAACCCGTCTCATGTTTGGGACTTCAGCACAGTTCAGCTCCAGGGTGATATGTCATATGAGGTAGAGCCAGTGGCTATTTTGGGTCGTCAGGTCAGAAAGTTGAGGTCTAAGGATATAGCTTCAGTGAAGGTCCAGTGGATGGGGCAGCCTGTGGAGGATGCCACCTGGGAGACCGAGGGGGAGATGCAAAGCATATATCCTCACTTGTTTGAGACTCCAGGTATGTTTCTAGACCCGTTCGAGGATGAACTTTTGTTTTAAGAGTTGAATTATGTAACGACCCGGCCGGTCGTTCCGTGAGATTAGCCCTATTTTCCCCGTTTCTGCTTTATCATATGTTTCTTAGCCTATTTATGTTGTGTTGGGTCGGTTGGTTCGGGTTCGGAGTGGTCGTGGTGAGAACAGAGACACTTAGTCTCTTAAATTGGCTTAATAGTTGGAAAAGTCAACTGGGACTTGACTTATTGGTAAACGACCTCGGAATGTAGATTTTATGGCTCGGATAGCTTCTTTAGGTGATTTGAGACTTGGGAGTGTGTTCGAAATGAAGTTTTGATATCCGGTGTAGAATTTGACTTGAATTGGCGAAGTTATGTTTTTGGCAATTTCCGGTCGGCAGGGAAAATAGCCTATCGGGGTCGGAATGGAATTCCGGAAGTTGGAGCAGGTTCGTAATTCCATTTTGGATATGTATGAAATCTTTCAGGACAATCGAATAAGTTTTGGATGGTTTCGACATCCTTGGTGAAATTTAGAAGTTTCAAAGTTCATAGGCTTGAATTTGATGTGATTTTGGTCTTTTTGCATTGTTTTAGTGTTTCGAAGGCTCGACTAAGTTTGGATGAGGTTATGGGATGTGTTGGTATGTTTTGTTGGGGTCCCGAGGGGCTCGGGATTGATTTCGGATGGTTAACGGAGGTTTGGACTTAGGAAATTGCAGCAAAGCTGCTGCTGGTGCCATTTTACTGGTGTGACCACACCTGCAGATGGGGAATCACAGGTGCGGGCCCGCAGAAGCGAAAAGGAATCTGCATATGCGGGATTTGGGCAGCTCAGAGAGGGACCGCACCTGCAGAGTCTCAGGTGTGGAAATGGAGTCGCAGGTGCGGAAGTCCGGATTTAAGTCATTTTTCGCAGATGCACACCTGGGACCGCTGGTGCGGGTTATCTGGGCAGGAAGTATAAATATGTGCCTGCGCGAAATTTTGGAATTTTTCTTCATTTTTGCATGCGGGTTGAGTCATTTTGAAAGAAATTTGGAGAAGGATTTCGAGGGTCTTTGGTGGTGGTAAGTTTCTCGAACTATAAACTCGATTCTATATTATTATGTGACGGACTAGGCTTGGATATAGTGGATTAAATGGCATATTTGGGGGTTTAGGGCTTGGGAAATTGAAACTTGCACGCCGCAGCAAAATACATATAAGGTCGGGCTGCACGCCGCAACAATATAGCGCTTGGGATGTAGGAGTCCCTCCGGAGTCTGTACACCCCCAGTGGGCGCAGTCGACTATTATATGGATCGGGT
>MDKI01138379.1:0-31449 GCA_005239505.1 Nicotiana paniculata
GTCAGTTGAGGTGGGTGAGAATGATATATGGTGGTCGGAAAGGTGGAAACAGTGGGTGGTGATAGTCGATAATGGTGGTGGCTATGATTGAGGATGATGGTGGCGTGGTGGTAGTGGAGGTGGTGGTGGTATGGTGGTAGTTGATAATGGTAGGTGGTGACGACAGTTAATAATGAATATGTGATAGGATCTTAATGAAATTAAGTCTCTGTTATAGATCTTAATCATACAGACCTATTCAGACCCATTAAGTGGTTGTGAAGTAAAAAAACAAACACACTTAATGATTAAGATTCAGACTTTAAAAACAAACGCACTCAATGTCTGAGATCTGAATAATTAAGATTCAGACCCATTAAGTGCAAACAAATGAGGCCTTAGTAATGCATGAGTTAGTTATGCAAAGATTATTTCTTATCTGCCGTTTGGTATGGCGTATTAAAAATTACATGCATTGCATAACGTTTAAGAAAATTAGTTATTTACAAATATACCCTCCATAATCTTTAGCTTGAAGGTGCTTTAAGGATAATTTTATCTTTAACCAAGCTAATGCATGCATTAATAGCCTTTGTATTGCTAATACCATAGTTTGCTATGTATTAGTTATACATAGGATAATACCTAATACGTTGAATAACTAATACTTGCATTAGTAATACATATGTTGAATTACCAATACCAAAAATTAATGCATGCGTTATATTTTCTAATGCATCCTACCAAACGACTCCTAAGAGTTAGATATATTACAGTGGCGGAGCTAAATAGTCACTTGTGGGTGCTCAGGAACCCATTACCTTTGACAAGATTTAGTAAATTTACAGAGACAATTATAAAAATATTTGGAGCACCCACAATTAAACTCCTTTTTCCTTTTCCTTTAGAATTTTTTTTGGCAAACACCCACGACTTAAAAATCCTGGATACGCCACTATATATGAACGCCACTGTATATGAACAGTATGGGTGTTCACGAGTGGTGTATTCAACGTTTGGTCCCTCTGAATAATAGAACACTTACAAAACTGCAAGTAGAAAGTATACCGTCGTCTTCCCTGCATCATACCTTGTGTTTCTTTTTAACTCGATGCACGCTTATGGAATAGTTGCCCCTACATGAACTCTGCGTGCTTTCTATAAATGATTATGGTGCATCATTTCCTTTCCTCCCTCTTTATTACTGACTTCTTTATGACAATAAAAGAGTTTGTGGTGTTAAAAGAGCTACGTATTGTGGAGTCCAGTCTCACTTGGACAAGAGAGGGAGGATTGAACAACTTTTAAGGGTCGAAATTAGGTAGGTTTAGTTAGAGGCGGACCCAGAATTTTAATTATAGGTTTTGGAATTTAGAACGACATCTTCATATTCTTAATATTTGGAATATGTAATGATTTTTTAATACAAATATAATATTTGAGTAAAAATCACTAGGTTCGACTAAATCCGTAGCTTAGCTTCTGCCTCCGCCTTGGATCTTGTAACAGAGTGGTAGCTGAGTCGCTCTTGTCTTGTTTCGGACCAATGCCATAGACGAGTCGGGTGGTCCGATGGTAGTAAAACCGCTACTAATTCAAGCTATTGAGGATGATTCAGTCTGTCACTTCATGAGCTAATTTTTGGGGTATAATAATAATAACAATTCTTTATGTTGAGCCGGTGGCCATTGTGGTTCTCAAACGACAAAATAAAAAGAAGAAAAAAAAAAATGTTCAATTTCCTATAGGATGAGAGTAGAAGTCCACAATAACAGTCTATTCTTTTAAAATGCAAAAGTAATCCAAATTCTTTGACCAACTCGGATCCCACAATGACTAAAAAAAGACGATTAAAGTAACATTATACTCTAGTTATTGACGCCCAAAAGGATTAATTTTTTTTTAAACATCTCTGACCATCAAAACGTTAAGTTGTCTGATCTTGTTAAATAGGCCAAAAATATCACTAGTTCTCAGAGTTATTAAAAGTTTAAAAATCACAATTTCTCATTTATATGCTAAAATTTACTATAAAGAAAGTCTAATCAAATTTTACAAAGTTGGTGGATCTACTACATAAACAGCATGCACTTAATGGTGTCAACAGACCCCCTTTAGTCCTAAAATTATTTTGTGTAGTTAGTTAATTTTAAAAAAAAAATATATTTATAAATATATTGACACTTATTATTTTTTTATAAATTTATTTTTTTATAATTTGACCCTTAATAAAAATTCTGACTCGCACGGTAAAACAACATCAAAATTTGCTCAAGTCAAGAAGATTACAATTGTTCAAACTAGTAACATTAGCCAATCAAAATAAAAACAGTAAAACTGAACCAATCAAAATATGTATAACGTACTTCCTATAATATGTATCATGTGATATATGCTGACAATAATTGAATATTTATCTTCTAAATCACAAATAGACTAAACCCAAAATTTTAACTTATGCCATGGAAGTATTAAAAGCAGAACACTGATTTGTCGGTCTTGAAACCTCTTCGCCGGCACTAGCAGGACACACCATGAACTCCACCGGCAGCGGCGGCACCATACAGTTGTACGACAAACACAACGCTACTGAATCCGGCAATAATAATCCCGATTCTACCGGAAATCCAGAAATATAATTATGTTGCAAATATAGAGTTTTTGTATTTCCACTGTAAACACTCTCCACGTACTCTTTTGGAACTTCTCCGGTGAACCGGTTGTTGTTAAGGAACAAAGTTTCTACTCCGGCGAGAATACCAGTGAGTTTCCCGGTTAGCGAGTTGTGACTCAGATCTACGGTGGATCCAGAGCCGTAGACGGCGGCGGTTGACGGTGATAGCGGTGGTTGTGGGACCCCTCCAGTCAAATAGTTCCGTTGGAGGAACATTGATGACAACGTGGAACGGAAAAGAGATGAAGGGATGGGCCCACTGAAACGGTTCATGCTTAAGTCGAGGTACACTAACTCTGAGAGTGATTCGAGTACATTGAGGGGTCCCCACAACCGATTTCCTGATACCGACAGATAACGGAGCGTTAACGGCATACTTTTTTTCAACATTCCCGAGAACTGGTTGTTACTGAAATCCAAATGGAGTAATTCCGCCGGCAGTAACCGAGGAATCTCGCCGTTGAGTTTGTTGGACCCGATAATTAATACCTTCAGCCCAGTTAACCCGGATATCGAACCCGGTATTGTCCCCGTAAGTTGGTTATGACTCAAATCTAGAGTATGAAGATTGGGGAGCGTGAAAATGGAAGTCGGAATGGAGCCAGTAAGGCGATTGTTAGTGAGAGAAACAACACTGAGGTTTTTGAGAGTTCCGAGTTGGAAAGGGATCGGACCGGTGACAATGCCGGCGCAAAGAACAAGCTGAGTTAACTCTGAGAAATTAGCGATAGAAGGAGATAACGAACCGGCTAAGCGGGGGGAATCAGAAAGGCCAGAGCCAAGGGTAAGAGAAGTGACACGTGTAGAAAAGAAGGAAGAATTAGTAGAGCAAGTAATTCCAGCAAAAGAGGAACATGGGTCAGAAGCAGTGAAATCCCAGCTGTTGAAAAAAGCATTTGGAGAAGATGGATTTATGTCGGTAAGGCTGTTTTTAATATCACGTAAAGCAGATAAATCAATAGGATTGAGTCCGTGTACTTGTTCTATAGTTGAGAGAAGGACAAAAAGAAGCAACAACTCCATAGCCATTTCCGTTTTCTTGTTTTTTTACTTCTTTTGGTAGCTTTCAATGGAAAACAGGGGGGGTCAAATAGGAAGAAGAAAGGAGGAAAAAAGGTAGTGTTGATCTTTACAAAGGAAATATGGTGGCTGGGTTGTCAGATTCCTTAGTCACACTCACTCTTATTTGTGCTCATGTGCACGCTATGGGGATAATGAAAAAGAAATATGAGGTCCCAGAATGTAGTGGGATATTTCTCCGGCAAAGGAGAGAGAGAGGGAGAGGGAAATGAAATTGGTGTATCATGAGGTTGGAGTAAATTTTAGAAAGACAAAGACAAGTAAATGAGAAAGAGCTGTGAAAATTATTATGACTGGGCCAACGGTAAAATCTGTTAGCAAAACTATATTTGTAAAACTGTCGCTAATGGCTGTGGTTAGCGCTTTACATGTATATTTTAATATTACTAAATCAACTGAACTCTATCATATCGAACTGATTTTTAGAGTTTTTTTTTTAATAAATTAATAACTGTATCGATAATTATGGTAGGTTTTTTATTTTATGAAAAAATATCGAAATAAATTTATAATTTAAAATATATATTTATATATTAAGTTTAAAAAGTAGGCTTTGGAATTATGAAGCAGTTACAAGTCAACAAGTAATTAAACTCAAAATCATAATTCTCAAACCTATTATGCTACTCCTATTGAAACTAAATTATTTCTAGCAGATTCACTAGCAAGACAAGGTATTGTAGCTATTATAAGTAGCAAATTACAATGTATTGAATATGTTTCCTTTTGTATGCTTTAGATTTATGCTTTTGCATTTTTGATCTTCTATAGGCTTTATTCTTGAATCCTAGTTTGGTTAATATCTTTCGCTCGTATAATTTTTTGTTTTGTTTTGTATTTGTTTAGTTTATTTTACGTTGATGTAGAATAGTTGATGGATCTATTCTCTAGTCATCTTTCATATTTTCTTAATTCATCACCTCGTAAAAGTGTTTACAGAATTTTTCTAAGTCCTATAAAAGTACGTATATTATTGCATTCTACTTCTACTAGTAATTTTTACATGACATTATAAAAAATTACCGAAAATTTGCCGAATCATACCGATATGATTGGGACAATTTCGAAAAATCTAATTTTGGTTATACATAATAGAATAACCAAAAAATAGGTATGATACAAATTTTGTAAAATAACCGGCCGAACCGAACCATTGACATCCCTAGGTGTGGTGAGATGTAGGAGCCGTGTATAATTTGGTAAATACTGAATTATGAATTACCGTATCGAAATAGAAAATTTTGGTATTTGGTATTCGATATTTTGGAATTCGGTATGGTATTTGGTTTAATTTAAAAAAAAATTGGTATAAGGTATGGTATTTGGTATTTTAAAATAAAATATCGAAATATCGATACCGTACCAAAATATATATATTATATTGCACTATACACATATTATTAACTATAATATAAATATAAAAAATCTAAAATTTTGCTTTCTTTTATTCTCTAAATTCATCAATTAACTCTAAACAAGTAACAAGATATTTCTAATGATCAAATTTACTCCTTTATATACACTTTTTTCTCTCTGGATTGATATTTGTTGGTTTTGGACAAAACTTTTATCAACAAACATTTTTAGTTTTGTACTTTTGAGTACTTTAATTAAGAATATTACAGTCTATGACTCTACGTACTAGTTTATATTCAAACCGAATAAACCGAAGTTACCGAACTGAATAAACCAAAATCGAAACCGAAATGAGAAAAATCGAACTATACCGAATTTAATTAGGTACGGCAAATACCGAACTGAAATGTCTAAATACCGTACCATATCGACTGACGAACACTCCTAATGAGATGATCAGATAAGCTTAATTAATTACTCTATTTATTTCAAAAAGATTGACACTATTTCCTTATTAGTTTGTTCCAAAATGAATAGCACCTTTCAATATTTTCTTAATAGAGAGTATTTACAGCCACACAAATGCTATGTCAGGTTTCAGATCACAAGTTTCAAAAGTTTTACAGCTACACAAATGCTATGACTTATTTAAGACGACAAATCTCAAAAGCCTTCCCATCTTTATTATAGTTTGTGCCAAGTCAAACAAAGACAATCTTTTCGAAACGGAGGGAATAGCATTTTCATATTTGAGCCTTTGGAATGAAAAATTTCTTGATAGACATGCTCTACTCCCCTCCATGGGTCTACTCGGCACGCAAGGCCGGAGGTAGAAGTCCCGATACGAGTTCAATTGAACCCAATAACTTTTGGTCAAATAATATATTTGTGTTAAAAATTCCCTTAGTATGCATATAACAACTTACCCAGTATATTTCAACAATATGGCGTCTGAGAGGATAATGTGTATGCAGACTATACTCCTACTTTTTGAAGATAGAAAAGTTATTTTATTATTTATATACATTAAACTTGTAAATCAATCGTTCTAAAATTTAAAAACTATAAAGTTAAAATCCTAACTCCGACTTTATTGACATGAATTCCAATTAGTTTGGAACAGTCAAATGATAACTGACTAGAAAAAGCTACTACTAGTAAAAAGAACAAAAGTCCTAGGAAGTAAAAGTTAGTTACCATAACTAGGAATGTAATGTGGACAGTTGGAGCACTTGAATTGAATAGGGTCAAGATTCAAGAGATGTTTTTAAGATCCCAACCCCAACCAATTAGTATGGGGAGTCGATGTCACTGCCAGTGGTTAATCATCTGGGTGGACCACCTAAATTGTGTATTGTACAGTACTAACATAAAAGCAGAGAAATTGTTCTAAGTTTGAAAATGCTGTCCAGCCCAGCTGGGTTTGGAGGGAGTTGTCTACACGGGCTATGCAGGTTCGATTTTTCCTCAATGTCCTTTGGGTTTGAATCTGTCGTACAAGGTTTGCTTAATGCGGTTTGCTTTTCTTGTGTGGTTTACAGGTTATTCATAGTGGGGGTTTACCCAATATGCACAAAATGCTCACCCAAAACATAGAAACTGCGAGTTTTTCCGAGATTCCAAAATAAAATGTTTAAAAATGCTGCCAAAAATGAACACAACTCAGGAGAGTACCACATTCATTCTCAGTCTGCTACAACATATCCGTGAACCAATGGTTAGTACATATAGATAGAATTAGGTTTAACACTTGGAGCCAGTTTGGACATAAGAACTTTTTCATTTTTTTTCGAAATTAGTGTTTGGCCATAAAATTTTTAATTTTTACTTGAAGATGAATTTTGGAATTTTTTGAAACTTAGAAAAATTTCAAAAAAAAACTGTTTTTCAAAATTTCCACTCAGATCAATCACAAAACTTAAAAAAAAAACTCAAAATTATATTCATGTCCAAACACAACTCTAATTTTCAAATACCATTTTCACTTGAAAATTTTTTTCACTTTTTTTTTTTTGGACTTTCATAATTCTTATATCCAAACGCTCACTTAGAGCCCGTTTGGACATAAAGCACTATGGTTTAGAACCTAGTAATTATAGTTTGCCTAATTACTATTCATAAGTAATGTTTAATTGTTCAAACACGCAACGAATACAGAGGATACAACTTGTATGGAATGAATACATTCGATACAACTAACACGATATATACAGAAACACAGAAAAATAAAATGAATACAATGAATCTATTATTTCATAAATTTTCTATAAAATTTAAATATAGCTATGAATAGTAAACTTATTGAAAGTATAGTTACAAAGAATAAATATAGTATAAATATTTGATGTGTCGCATAATTTTCCCATTAATCAATCAACAACCAGGCCATTTAGGAGAAGCTTGGGCCCAGATGCGATCTCTGTCCGAATTGGGGGCCTAAAGCTTAAGGTAACCAGATTGATCCATTTGTCATGTATTGGGTTGTTAGTACGTTAGTTTTGTGGCCCATTTGTCTTCTTTCAGGTTCTGCGCTGGTAAGATCGTGAAATTTTCATCAATAGTCTATATCAGCTGTTTAATAATTAATTTTCTTTTTTATTTTTCTCGTGTTTGATAGAATTTTTAGACCATAGTCAAGATATTTAGAGCAAATTGAAGATATTATAAGAAATATTTGTCACGCACCGACCTCGGGGAACGCGATCTGCGCTCATCCGAGATATCTCGGTGATACCTCGGTGACCCGGTCAAGTGAGCCAACTAGATGCTTTCTACCCGACCTTATCTATGAATAAAGTGAAGATGCATTCTATTAATTAGACAATGTAATGTATTCTATTAATTAGACAATGAGAAGATTACATGAACAACACTATTAGAACTTCATTCAAGATTTCTCAAAATATTACATTACACATCAATAATTTAGGAGTGGAAACATGTGATACAAATGCAACATCTTTAGTTTGACTTTCCCAAAATCAAGATACTACCCATGCTATGTCTACGGAGCCTGTAATGGATGCGAGAGAGAAATATGATGGTGCCGCCAACAAGGCCCCGGCTATACCTCAAAACACTATACATGAGGAACAAACTATACAAGACCCCGAAATAAAGTGGGGCTCACCAAGTCAGCTGAGGAGAGGGTGTGCCGCGATCACTGATCGATGCCGCCTGCTGTTGAACCACCTGCATCCATTAAAAATGTAACGTCCCTAGAAAAAAGAACGTTAGTACATATAAAATAGTACTAGCATATAAGATTAACCACCCTCTCAAAGAATCGAGTAACAGTACAAGGAGAAACAATATAAGATCAATGAGAGCCTCAAAAATATAAAAGTGTGAAGTTAAGAGAATGACAAATTTTCAAGTAAATATCAATATTTTTAGGTTGGGAGATCTTTAGTACCGATACACCATCATGTTTTTAGCACGAAGTCTGATCGCAGCCTGATCGGCTAAACCGTCTTACCCAAAAACATCCAATCACACCACCATCATGTGCGCGATATGGCGTCCGATCTCAGCCCGATCGGCTAAGCCGTCTCACCACAATGCCGTATGGGTCGACATCACTTTCCGCCAGCAATCATCTCATCCTAATTGAGGGGAATAACCTTAATACATCAATCTCATCCCATTTAAGGGGAATAATCTCATCATATCAATATAAGATTTTATCCTACAATCACTCTTATACCAACACGTATAGTTTCGGGGTTAGATCAATTCAACCTACCCTTCCTTGGTGACTAAATGATACTCCCAAAATATTTATTATATAAAGAAGTTACAGTTCATTTCATAGTCTTGCACACATTCTCTTCATTTCACTGGCACCAACGGCCACATGTGTAATTCTCATTGTTGGCACGATGGCCACATTTTATATCTTATATTCACTTCTTTCACTTTCAAGCATCATCATAGATTATCGACAATAAGAGCATTTGGAACCAAGACTTTAAATATGTATATGTGCAACATGAGTTTTAAGCACATTGAGTTTTCTTCCACAATTCGGCATAATAAATTTCATTTGAAACATAACTTGAAGTCATAACATTTTATTACATAAATCATACTTGAACACTTCTGAAGGAGAGCATAATGTGATAGGAGCAATTGAAATACATTTTGAGCATATAATTTCTGACACAATGCTTATTTAGAATAATCAAATTTATTAGGAATAACTCGGAATGTGAGGTAATAAGAACATGGACCAATCGCACTTGAGACTTACGAGAATATCATGGCATTCGATTCTACAAGAGAAGTTTAGCAACATACCTCACTTGAGCTTTCCTTGATTTATTACAACGTTCCGAAAATCCTAGCGACTTCAATCTATTAGAGACAGGATAAAGTTGAACCATAATTAGGAAGAGGTTTTATGGGTTCAACCCATTTGGGCATTTTACCAACCACTAGGTGCACAATATGATTTCGGGGTTCTTTTATGGTGGATTTTCCTTCATCCCATAACCCAATGTTCACCCATTTGAGTTCAACAACCTCCCCACAATCCTTGTTGGTACATGCATGCAAAAGGGACAACTCTCACACCCAAGAATCACTCTTCTCATTACCTACTTTCTGTCCAATCCCGAAATTAAGGCTTAGGGAGTAGAATCTTACTCCTTAGATGAAGACCTTGTGAGCTTTCCTTGTTAAAATTCAAGGCTTGAGCAAGGATTTGATGTATGGAGATCTTGGTGCCCTTCCTTCTCTCTCTAGCTCCTTTCCCCTTTCTCTAAACACTACATTTTTGTCTTCTAAACGAGCCCCGAACTTTTAATCAAAATGAGGTCGGGGTTATAAAATCAGAAAATGGACCCTCCAAACTCAACTCTGCGATCACAGATCGGGTTTGCGGCCCACAAAATGGACCGCAAAAATGGTCCTAAAAACTGGGCTGGCCTGCTCAAGTCTGCAGCCATTATGCGGTCACATAATGTATCGCAGAATCTCCCTCTTTCATGTTAGATTTGCGACAAATTGTGCAGCCCGTGAAATGATTATGTGGTCGCATAATTGACCGCTTCAAAAATTGGCCCTTTTTCTGCTCTACTTTGCAACAATTTTCCTTCTAACTCCTTAGCATATTGCACAACCCAAAAAGTACGTACAACGGCGAGTTTGCGAACCACGAAGATTATATACAACCCTAAATCACATTAGCCTACCTCGACACTACAAAACCCCGGACTTAAGGTAAAATTTTACGGGGTCTTACAATATTAAACTACGGCCAAATTTTTTATAAGTTATTACAAACGTTAGACTGCAGTCTACTATTTTGTAAGCATCCTGAAAATTATTTGAGCAAATATTAAAATAAGTCCAATATTTTTCGGAAGGAATACTTTTTCAAGGACTATATTTTGCATAATTTTTTAAAATAGGGACAACATTTTTAAAAATGACATTTGCGTAAATCAGCAGTAAGATTATTACGTTTTGAGTAGAGATTAACTCATACTTCCTTGTTGGTTAATTAGCAATAGCGATTTAGTTTCCACATTGTATTCTCTTTTCGATGATTACACTTAGAAGACCAGAAATAATTTGTAGAGTTATGAATGCTTAGAGAAAAAAAGTGGAATTCCATAAAGATCCAAAATGAATAAACCAAATAAAACATTAGACTGAAAGAGGAAAATTAATTTGGATCGAAATAAAATCATTTTGGTTCAGTGATTGATTTGTTTATTTGCAAATCAAATATATTGAAAACAAATTAGTTCAAACTAACCCCAACTGACCAAATGTATATGCCTATTCTTGTGCCTCATTTGGATTTTAACTCAAAATTAATTTTGGAATAGTCAGCTTTTAACTTTGGTTTCAGAAGAATAATTGTGCGGTTAGATGTAGTTTGGGGTCAGCATTCTCTGTCTATATCATTAATTTAGGCTTTTCGTGGTTTGCTTGTTATCATTAGGAGATTTAAGGCCTTTGACTGTATGCTCTTTTCCTTCGTAACCTCATTTTTTTTTTTCTCGTCCGGTGTTCGGTATTTATATTGGGGTCCGATTTAATTCTGATTTACGCCGAAAAGTCTCACATTGGGGTAAAACGCTCCCTAACAAAGGCGACTCCATACCCAGGAACTCAAACCCAAGACCTTTGATTAAAGATGAATGAATACTTACCACTCCACCACAACCTTCGTAACCTCTGTTTATTCCCTTCTAAGACTGCGCATCCTTAAAAAGTATACTACCTTTGCAATAACAACTTTTTTCCATCATTCGAGCAAGCAGAATCCCAATATAGTTCCCCTTTTAACTGCAATATGCTAGTAATATATATCACTTAACACAATACAATACATATGAATAATAATACCAGAAGAAAATAGTCTGCATTTGTGAAAACCTAACCAAAGTCTGCTCTGTGTTCTATACCTTCCAATGTGACTAACTATATACAGAGAATATTTATCCAAGGAAAAAAAGCATAAAGATTGATATTTCACTGTATTTAAAATCAGAAAATCAGTAAACATTAGTTTAAGAAAACAAAATAGAAAAATTTCGAGCCCACAAATTTTTTGTGTGTTCTTAAAGGAATTTAATCCCCTCACAATTTTTCAAGGTTTCGGATCAATTCCTCCCAGGATAGAACGGAATAACTATGTTTATCTTGAAAATGGTATTACACTTATATCTGATTTTGTGGTTCTAAAAATATGTGATCTATTTTAATACCAGTTGTTAGGCAATAGATGCTAATTATAAGTAAGGAAAGTGTGATAATAACAAAGAAAAGTAATGATATGCAGACCGAGCTATTGAGAGACATGGTTTCGAGCTGGCCGAAACAGGGCCTCGAGGTCGAGCTCGAGTGCTTGACAGAGGGCGGTCGATGAAGATATAACAGTATTGAGGGCCTCGAAGATGGCCTCTTTATGATCAATAATGAGCAATAAGTGAAGAACAATCAATGAACACAATAAATGGAAGCAATAAATCAATGGAGCAATTGTAGAGTATGTTTAAGTTAGAGAGCATAGAATTTTATTGTTCTTGTATTGAATATCATGTGTGTTACAAAATGACAAGGGCCCCCTTTATATAAGAGAGGGAATCCCAACATAGTACTTGTGTAATTATTACAAAGAAATGCAGCTGGTACAACTATTTAATGTCTCGGTACGGACTTGTACTGTTCTTGCAGACTTGGTCAACTTTAACCACGTGCCTTATGGGAATTTCCCGCTTTTTCATGATGGTCATCGATTTACACTGCCCCGAGGTCTAGCATGGAGAATCCTCGATATGCTTCCTCGATGTCAAACCTCGAACTGTGCTTTGAGCCCTCTGAAGACGGGCTATGGAATGCCATAATGATCATAAAATCGGGCTCTCCGATTTTAGCCGTATACAGATAGTCCCCGCGTTTCTTAGAATGAAATGATAAGAAATGGTCTTGAATTCTTGCGTCTTCGATATCCTCATTATGACGTTAGCCTCGTCAAAACATTAAATGACGTGACATAAAAGCTGCGCAGAGGTCACTGTCAACACGATTCTTGAGAAGCCCACGAACCGCTATTGGTTTCGACCTTTCCGCTTCTCAAACATGCCCAAATGGCTATAAATACTTCAATTGTTTTCCTTTCACACTTTTACAACATCTTCAAGTCTTCAAAATTTAGCTTACGATTTTCTGCTTTCATCCTTTTTCTTCGCTTGCTTCTTTATCTTCTTTCTTCGAAACTTAGTTACAATTATGACAAAAACCTCCAAAACGGTACCTCAAAAAGATGGAGCCACTTCTTCATCACGCCCGTCTAAAGGCAAATCAAAAACTCCTCCTAGTATCGTGTAGTGTATTCCTGGTCCCTTTGACACCGTCTCCGATTTTACCATCGAGAAACCCCCTTCTACACCGGGCCGATGCAAGCCCATGTCTCGGTGCATAAGTGTAGTGACTGAGGTGAAGAAGGTAAAGACAGATTGCTGCTGGGGGGAAACGGTACAAGTAGAAATCCCTACATCTGAGGAAAGCATAGTCACACATAAAGCTGGCTTCCTCAGCGTATATACATACCCTTTCACTTTAGGCCCTGTAGATTCTTCTTCTCCACCGATAGATCCGGTGATTCTCGGCTTCTGTCGTCAGTACCGAGTGACACTCGGTCAGATTTATCCCTTTTTCTGGAGGATTGTATATATGATTCAATATATCTCCAACATGGTCTTTCACCCTCGATCACTTGATCAGATTGTATAGCCGTCGTCTCTTCCGAGGGGGTTTAATCAAGCTACACCGTCGATCTGCCAAGGTCGTTCTTTGCCTGCATCGACGAGGAAAAAGACCGGGGATGGATGAGCCGATTTGTTAGAGTAAGAACCTCGGACCTCATCCCTGCTGAAAGAATGCCGTTCCCGGAGGAATGGAACATGAAGCGTAAGTATCCCCATATCGAGTATGTTTTATCACCTCTTTTTCTTCTTCCGATCTGACCTCCTTCTCATTTGATTGATTTTCTTCTAATTGTGTAGCCACCGTTTGGTTCCCCGACGCGGTCCAGGACCTTCCGAGATGGATCAAAATTTTGGACTCTGCTTTTCCATACAGCAAGCGCGTTTGGCGCGATTTGGCCAAAACGCGGTGGCAGGCTAAGAACCACTGTATGCTTTTATTGTTGTCATTTCCTCATTTTTTGTAAGTATTCTCTATGGCGGTTATTTTGATACATCATACCTGTGCAGGCCTCGGGGAAGGCGTGTCGATGAGATCGCCTTCTTGTGGTGAAGAAGAGGCTTCGAAAACCGCCAAGGAAAAGAAAAGGAAGAAGGAGATACCAACGGAGTCTCCAAATCCAAGAAAGCAAAGGCTCGGAAGCCCAAGACCGATGTTACGATCCTAACCTCGATGGCCGCTGAGAGCCCGCGCACCGAGGAAGATGATGTTACCTTCCCTTTGGTACAAAGGGTAAACCGAAGCGCTGATGCTTTAAAAATTACTGGGCAGAAGACTACCGATTCGGAGGTGGCCGAAGCGGACCCACCTTGTGCTGATGAGACCCTTGAAGAGGGTTTGGGCGTATTCCCCGAGCCACTCGTTTGACATGGTACAGTCCGTGTTGGCGAGTTCGGAGGGCCTGATTCTGAAATTCTTCAGGGGCGAGAAGAAGCCCCAATGGAAGTTGATGCCGTAGGCGGCTTTCAATTGGGCCCGTCATTTTCTCCAGGGGAGATAAGGGATGCCCAGAATAGAGGTGCTGCCGATGTGGGGAACTCTCAGGGAGAGGATGATGCGTTCAGAGATTATTTCACCGGTGTCGAGGAGGAAACTGATCTCGATGCCCCCGTCGCTCTCGAGGAGGCTGAGAAGCTTCAAAAGCAGGTGATCTTTTTGACATACTATTTGTGCTTCAAGTTTTTATTCTTGTTTTTCTAATTTTCCCTCTTCTTGCTGTAGGTCAAAAAGCTGTATGACCAAGTCTTCTCTAAGATTCAAGATGCGTTGACTCATCGTGAGGAGGAGCTCGAGAAGCTTACGTCGGAGTCAAATGAGCTGAAGGCTCTATGCGCCCAAAAAGAGGAGGAGTTGATCAATCTCCAGGCAGGCTCAGAGAGAGAACTCTAAGAGAGGGCCGACTTCATTGAGCAGGTAATCTGGTACCCATAATATTATCTTTTATTGTCATAATTGGTGCTAATTAGCTTGTCTTCTGCATTTTGCAGATTGGGCAAAATGATGTCCTAGAGGGGCAGCTTCGGGAGGAGGTTGTGGCCAAGGATGTCGAGATCCTCGAGATGAAGCGGCTAAATGATGCCGTGGACTCAGAGAGGGATATTCTTCGGGGAGATCTAGCCTCGACCCAGGATCTCCTTCGAAGTACCCAGAGGAGGTTTCCGCCTTATCCGTGCCAAGTCTAAGGCCGATGAATTTGTTTCTTCGTACAAAAGGGATGCTGCCGCCGCAAATGAGCAGGCCAGGGAGATATCCAAAAAGACCGATCTAAAACTGGCTCGGGTCGTCGCTCACGCTCGCTTGCAAGATAGGAAGCAAGCCTTCGAGGAAGCGAGCGCCAAAGGCGTGGATATCTCTGCCGAGATTGAAGAAGCCATGGCCTTGGAGGAAGAATCAGGAATCTCAACTACTTTGGATGAGGGCTCTGGAAGCGACTCGGGCAGTAGTGAAGGCGAAAAGTAGATTTACTTACTATTTTTTGCTTTTTCTTTTTTGTACATGGGATCCTCGGGGGATTTTTGTAAAATATCCTTGTAAATATATTTTTTGGAATGCAAAAGATATCTTCATTTCATATCTTCAAACTTTGCCCTGTGATGTTTATGAAAAAGTCGACCTTCGAGCTTTGAATTTAGCTCTTTGGAGCCCGTACTTGTAGTAACAGAGATCCTAGATATCGAACACCTTCTCAAGGCTAGGTTGGTATGGGGGTTTCGATCCCTCAAACGTTGTATGACAACATCATTCATATGACATGACCGTGAAGTGATCGAGGTGTCCCCGCCGGTACACTTTCCCCAAAAGTTATAACGACATTGTCAGAATTAATTGGTCCTCAAAGTAGATGAATAGTCGCTGCTTGTTCTATATATATGC
The DNA here is from genome assembly GCA_005239505.1 of Nicotiana paniculata. NCBI lineage: Eukaryota > Viridiplantae > Streptophyta > Magnoliopsida > Solanales > Solanaceae > Nicotiana > Nicotiana paniculata. The sequence continues at coordinate 15,686 of MDKI01138379.1, forward strand.
TCGCTTCTTCTTCAGTTTAGGTTTTGCAGCTTGCAAAACTAGTTTTCTCCTTAAAGTTCTCTTCCTTCTCTCAGCTTTTCTATTTCTTTAGTTCAAAGTTTTGCTTGAGCTTTCTTACTCTTTATCTTAATTCAAATAGTTATGGCTGCCGTGCCCAAATCCGCTCTCCATGACGAGGGAAACTTTACCTCTGCTTCTTGCCCGGCCGATGGTACACCACCGGCGTATGGCGAGTTAACCTCGAGTTGTTTTGCTTTGAAGAAAGACTTTGCACTAGAGAAACCCTTCGATGATCCGGGATATCGAGAGCATGTGTCGAGGTTTATTCAATCGATTGAGGAGAATCACCTCGAAGCCGTGAGGAGAGATTGTGGATGGGGAGAAAATGTGATGCTGCAGATACCTTCCCGAGAAGAGAATATTATGGCCCACGTAGAGGGATTCCTGAACATGTACACATACCCATTTACATTGGGCCCCCTCGATCGCCTTGTGCTCGAATTCTGTAAAAGGTATCGAGTCACTTTGGCTCAGAATTCATCCGTCCTTCTGGCGGATAGTGCTGATGATAAGGTTCTTCACTAAAAAGGCTGAGCTCGAGTTTCCCTTATCCACCTTATCATATTATATCGACCTCTGCATTGTCGAGGCCATATTGCGTTACGACGCCGATCCACCAAGCCTTTTATTGTCAGTGACGATGAGGACCAGAACTGAGGATGGATGAGTCGTTTGTCCGAGTGAGGACCGTCGACATCATTCCTGTAGAGTTCCTGCCATTCCCCGAAAAATGGAACTTCAAACATAAGTACTACGTCGTACCTTAGTGCCCTTTGCTCTCGATGATTTATAAGAACGCTTCTTTTTCTCTTTCTCAGCGGTACCGTGGATGCCGGAAGAGATCCCCGATCTTACGGACTGGACTCGGAGGCTGGAAGCTTCCTCGCCCTATGATGAACGCAAGTGGTGAGATCTATCGAAGGGCAGATAGGAAGCAAAGCACCACGGTATGTGTCATGTGATTGCCCTTTGAGGAATGCTTTCCTTTAGGTGTATTAACTCCGTCACTGCAGGCGTTGGTGGATTCGCCGAGATGAATCCATGCCCCCTCGAGGAGGGGGTAAGACCGTCGACTTCGGAGCCGAGAGAGGATAATAAGCGGAAAAGGACCTCGAAGGATGAGGGCATTCATAATGAAGCGGGGCCTGCTCGGGGGCACAAAGAAGATGCCGCCGCTGAAGAGGACCTTATATACATAAGTTATTCTGTGGACATCAATACTCCCGGGGAGGATGGTTATGCATCTATGGCTCGAACCAAGAGGCCTCCCGAGGTTTCCAAACCTGCTGGGCCTGAGACCTCTAGCCTTGAGGGAGAGGTTCCACGAGAGGGAAGGAGCAAGAGTCCTTTACCACCGTCTGCTTCCCCCCTCAAAGGTACTTCGAGGAGCGTTCGGGACCAGGGGCCACCTAAATCAAGTGGGGTCTCGAGCGATCATATCCCCACCGAGAGCGGTTTGACTGGGGCCGATGGGACCAGGCCACTAGACGCATGTTCAACTTTTGAGGAGGCTCAGCGACTCTGTTCCGTAGTGAGTTTTGGTTGAATTTGTTGGTTTTTCAGCTTTTTATTTTCATCTTTTGAACTGAAGCTTCTTTTTCATAGGCTTTTGACAAGCTCAAGTTCGAGCTGCTCCGTTGTGAGGCCAAGTTGCGGGAAGCCTTGGGCAAGGAGAAATCTCTCAGGCTTCTTTGTGATATGAAAATAAGAGAGTTGACATATCTTCGATCGGAGATGAATTAGAGTCGAGGATACGAAAGCAATCTTGAGCAACAGGTAATCCTTATTTTGAGGGAGTACATGCTTCCTTTCCCGTCTTCGAAAACTAATGTTTCGGTGCTTCAGTTGCAGAGAAAAACAGAGGCGTAGGAATGCCTTTGGGGTGAAGTCGGACAGGTCAATTTCGAATGCAATGCGTTGAAGGCGCAAATAGGTGCTAATGCTGCGGCCTAAAGGAATGCTTTGGCCAAGGCTTCTGCCCTCGTGGTACAACTCCGCAATGCTCGAGAAAGTAGCTCGATTCAGACGGGAAGGATTGCCAAGCCCGAGACTGATCTTTTGAAGATGAAGGCCGAGGTCGTGGACGCCTGGGCTGAAGCTGAAGAAGTTCGAGAAAAGGCCGATAAGAAAGTGGCCGTTTATTTAAAAGATGCTACTGATGCTCGGGCTGAGCTGAGGGGAGCCTTTGATAGAGAGATGATGGGAAATGAGTATGCCCGATGCAGATCTCGGAGGGAGACCCTCGAAGAGATTCATGCTAGGTGTTTTGATCTCTCGGAGGAGATAAAGCAGGCTAAGGCGGATGATATCGACGCCAAGTTTTTCCTTTCTTCTGGTGCCGATGCTGATATTTGAAGGCCGCCAAGGGAGCAGGTCCGAGGGGCCGTCGAGGGAGTTGCTTCCGAGAGTAGACTAGATTTTTGTTTCTTGTCCTTTGTATAAAAATCCTAATGAGAGCATTGTAAATGTATATTTGTAATACATATATATAAAAAATCCTTTGGTATTTCCGATTTTCTTGTGTCTGTCTTTATTTTTGTTTTGGATTTCGATGATTGTCAATAATTAGCCCGATGAATTGGACTTCGAAATGAAGCCCTTGGGATTATAAATTGGCCTTGAGGCTTTTTAGGCTGGCCCGTGGGCTCTTACGCATTGGACCTTAGGCGCTTTAGTTAATCGTTTAGGGCTCAGTCCTCGAGTCGGGTTTTGACACGAGCTCATCGACCCCTAGGTTTTTTAAATCGGCCTTGAGGCTCTTTAGGCTGGCGCTTAGGCTCTTACGCATTGGGTCGGTACAACCTTTAATAGGGCTGGCGCTTAGGCTCTTACACATTGGGTCGGTACGACCTTTAATATGGCTGGCGCTTAGGCTCTTACACATTGGGTCGGTAAAACCTTTAATATGACTATAGTTTTCCCTTGTTAAAGACGTTTTGAACTTTTTGTGTTCGTCCGACTCTTAGACGGATCGAAAGAACCTCGATTATGAGCCATTATGTGACGATAAATGAGCATCTCGGAAGGTTTCGCTTGATGGCTGAATTTTGAAAGCCTTTTCATTGTCTGAGCTGATATAATCGAAGATCTTTTGCTTATGCCGAGGGTAGCCTGATTAATCTGTTCTTTTCGAAGTATTTGAAGGCCTGTAATTTTATGGCGAGGGTCGGACGTCTCTGAGTCACGTTAGTTTGGCCGGAGCCTTATGACCGTAGTCATTGTATATGTGCGTAGCCTTTTAGTCCTCGAGTGAGGTAGCCTCGGCGTCTATATCGAGGGTATGCCTTTTTAGGGGTCTTACAAGTTCGAATATATAGCCTTGACTTTAATATCGGGATTATGCCTTTTTAAGGTCTTACAAATTTAGGCAGGCCTTATTGAGGTCTTACATATTTGGTGTTGCCTCATGGAGGGCTTACGAGCTCGAGGTTGCCTCATGGAGGGCTTACAGGTACAATGTTGCCTCATGGAGGGCTTAATGTTGCCTCATAGAGGGCTTACGAGCTCGAGGTTTCCTCATGGAGGGCTTACAGGTTCAATGTTGCCTCATGGAGGGCTTAATGTTGCCTCATAGAGGGCTTACGAGCTCGAGGTTTCCTCATGGAGGGCTTACAGGTTCAATGTTGCCTCATGGAGGGCTTAATGTTGCCTCATGGAGGTCTTACGAGCTCGAGGTTGCCTCATGGAGGGCTTACGGGCTCGAGGTTGCCTCATGGAGGGCTTAATGTTGGTATTGACTCGTGGAGGGCTTACATTGTTGATATTGCCTTGTGGAGGGCTTACATTGTTGATATTGCCTTGTGGAGGGCTTACATTGTTGATATTGCCTTGTGGAGGGCTTACATTGTTGATATTGCCTTGTGGAGGGCTTACATTGTTGATATTGCCTTGTGGAGGGCTTACATTGTTGATATTGCCTTGTGGAGGGCTTACATTGTTGATATTGCCTTGTGGAGGGCTTACATTGTTGATATTGCCTTGTGGAGGGCTTACATTGTTGATATTGCCTTGTGGAGGGCTTACATTGTTGATATTGCCTTATGGAGGGCTTACATCGGTGCCTCATGGAGGGCTTATGAGCTCGAAGTTGCCTGATTGAGGTCTTACAGTTTCAAGCTTGATAGCTCGATGAGCTGACTGTCGAGGACAGTCCCCGAGTCGGGGTTATGCCTTTTTTAAGGTCTTATAAATTTGATATCACCTCATTGAGGGCTTATTAATTTGAACATGCCTCGTTGAGGTCTTACATATTTGGTGTTTCCTCATGGAGGGCTTACGAGCTCGAGGTTGCCTCATGGAGGGCTTACAGGTTCAATGTTGCCTCATGGAGGGCTTACGAGCTCGAGGTTGCCTCATGGAGGGCTTATGAGCTTGAGGTTGACTCATGGAAGGCTTATATGTTCAATGTTGCCTCATGGAGGGATTAATGTTGCCTCATGGAGGGCTTACGAGCTCGATGTTGCCTCATAGAGGGATTAATGTTGGTATTACCTCGTGGAGGGCTTACATTGTTGATATTGCCTTGTGGAGGGCTTACATTGTTGATATTGCCTTGTGGAGGGATTATATTGTTGATATTGCCTCATGGAGGGCTTACATCGATACCTCATGGAGGGCTTATGAGCTCGAAGTTGCCTGATTGAGGTCTTACAGTTTCAAGCTTGATAGCTCGATGAGCCGACTGTCGAGGACAGTCCCCCAGTCGGGGTTATGCCTTTTTTAAGGTCTTATAAATTTTATATCGCCTTATTGAGGGCTTATGAATTTGAACATGCCTCGTTGAGGTCTTGCATATTTGGTGTTGCCTCATGGAGGGCTTACAGGTTCAATGTTGCCTCATGGAGGGCTTACGAGCTCGAGGTTTCCTCATGGAGGGCTTACAGGTTCAATGTTGCCTCATGGAGGGCTTACGAGCTCGAGGTTGCCTCATGGAGGGCTTACCGACTCGAGGTTGCCTCATGGAGGGCTTAATGTTGGTATTGCCTCGTGGAGGGCTTACAATGAGATCTTCAAAAATTCATATACTACTCTTACACAATAAGGATCAAGAACTCCATGTCGAGTCAAGAATCCCACGATAACAAACGAGACTTTTATATTCAAGTCAACATAAATGTATGCAACTATGCCATCAGAATAAAGTTCACTTTGAACAAACACATGGCTTATATTCGGTCCAACAACGACTATTCAAGTTAAAAAGCCTTTCTTAATGGCTAATTATATTATGACTCGGATCGATTATCCCGAACATCTCAAATATTATTTCGGGCATGTGTCCCTCTCTACTTCGAAGTATGTTCATATACTCCAATTTGGATTCAAAATCCAATCAGATTTAATGTCCCTTCAAGACAAATCTACTAAGATCTATATTTATTTGGGATCAGTATTCCCTCAGACTCAATGTCTTACCGAGATCAATATTCCAGGAAATCCTACCAGGATTAATACTTCCACAGACTAAAAGTCTACTCAGATCAATTGATCCTCTTTTACGCCTGAATGAAAGGGAGACGTCCTTTTCATAGCGTTTAAATATATAAAAGGGCCTCTTTTATTTAAAAGTTAGACTCCTAAGGGTGCAACATTAAGACATCGCACATGTAACAATGCATCCAAATATATATTTCAAGTCTGTAAGACTAAATATGAGCACTCAAATAAATTCATAAAGTGCCATGAAAAGTTAGTACTCGGATAAATTCCCTAAAGTACCAATTGATGATATTAGACCCGAAAGACACGAGGAAGTAACTGAATTCAGGTCTAGGTCCTAACACTTATGATGAAATAAAAAGGGGTAAGTAGTCATCATCCAAAAAGTATAAACCTTCGAGTCCCGTATGTAATTTCCTTTTCAGGAAATGGACCACATGGAAGGAATAATCAAGTGCTCATACTTCAAAGCTCTAACACTTGGGGGACTATAGAAGGCAAAAAAGACTGGGAAATGCAGAACTCAAGTCAAGCCTAAGGTCTACACAACAAATCAAAAGTTAAGAGCGATGTCAAGAGCCAAAAACGCAAGTCTGATTCGAAAACCTACAAAAAAAACACTCGTGGATGTAAACGAGGAAGTAACTGAATTCCAGGTCTAGGTTCTTGTATACCCTTGTATTTATTAAAAACTGTGGTCAATGAAAACAGTTACGGGTAAAAAGCCATACCTTTATAAAAACTGTTACAAACAAAAAACAGTTATTCCCTTGTATTAACTCGAAAAAACTGTTACAAAAGAAAACAGTTACGAAATACAAGCTTGTATCAAACCTGTTAAAAGAAAACAATTGCAACATGATTTTTAGACGATAATCAAACACATGTAAAATGTTGTGAAAGTTCAAACAAAAACTTTGTTCAGAAACATTCTTAAACATGTGAAAAATTCCGATCACTCTATTGCATTATTACACCATTATGAAGTTGAGACGTCTTCTTCATTAGGTGTCGATAAAAAAGGGTCCTCTTTCGTAAACCGTGCCTAATACGAAAAAGTATGAGTAATCTAAAGCATTTTTATAAACGCAAAGACTTAATGGGTGAAACAAAAACCCAAACATTAAAGTAGGCAGAAAACAAAGCCGAAATTTATATCGAACTTGCCAAACATAAGGCAAACATTTGTCTTCAAACCCCGAAACAAGACATGGGTAAACCAACCGCTTATTGACGAAACGAACATGAGCGTTGGAGTTGTTATCTGAATCTCTAGGTTCTGCACTCTTTTTTCCTTTGTCCGATTTTTTCCCTACTGGGTTTTTTCGGCAAGGTTTTTAATGAGACAGAGGCAATGGAGAAAAGGATAAAATCTTCCACTTCCCGGTCATATCACATTAAATAACCAAAAAGTGGGGGGACTATCTGTATTGGCAAAAAATAGGCTCGCCATGTGGGTCTATTAAAGGGAAGCACATGTCAGCAAAGCTTGGAGAAAAGTAAAGAATGACATATAAGATGATATGTGAAACATCCCCGGGACCGAACATACCGAGCCTGTTAGCCTCGAAACTAATGATCATAAGATAGCCTGAATCAGGTGCGGGAGAATATCTGATAATTACAAATGAGGAAGGAATCAATTAATCCCGGATTATATGGGATTTATCATCATTACTCCATCAGTTACAAATTAATTATGTAACATGCAATAAATAATTGTAACGGTCAGAACAAGGCAATCAATTTCAAGATTGACTCAACATGTACGAGATTGAGTCAGCAGGCACGAGATTGACTCAACAGGTATAAGAGTAACTCATCAGCCACGAGATTGACTCATCAATTATGGAATTAACTCATCAGTTACGAATATAACTCATCAGTTACGAAATTCCAGCATTTACACAGCTGTTACAAGTCTTCAAAAAGTAATGGATGGGTTGAGTAAATGCTCATAATGGACCCATTATTCAAGGAGAATGGTTACTTAGATTTATCCCTATAAATAGACATAGTTTTATCACAATCAAGGAATCTAACTTTCTTCTCTATAATTCTGTACATTGTAATTCATATCATCTTGCTCCCAAGCTAGCTATAGTTTGACCCTTCAAGCTCCGTTCGGCTCAACATCCTGTCAAGGATTATTCAATAAGAATTATTTCTTCTCTGATTTATTTTTATTATATTGTCTGTCATTGAATTTATTTTGCACTTCTCTATCACTTTGCATTAACGGAAAATTATATCTTTCGGATTGTATCGGTTGCTTGTGGCCCGTCACATAAATTATTGCTTTGACCTTGAAAACTATTTTTTGGGTTAAACAAGTTTAATATTACATTTTTATAAAATACATCCCAAACACATCCCAGAACCCAGTGTCACAAGTGCATGAGCAAATTCTAAGAATTGCACAAATACTACAAAGCTTGTTCGAAATACAAATTGGACAAGGAATTTAAAATGAAAATAAATACAATATGAGGGAGACTCTGTCAGCTGCGGGTCATCTCCGGATGGTGCAATTCGTCTAAGTCTCCAAGTCAGCCACATCACTGCGCCAAACAGGGCCACTAGCTATGAATGTACCTGTGCAATAAAAATGCACATCAAGAGTAGCTTGAGTACGAAAACAAAGTGTACTCAGTAAGTATTTGATCATGCCTCACCCACACTACTATATAAGTATGAAGGCAAGAATCATGTATCTTTTACCCGAATGGTTGGGATCGAATCCACCGGGAGTCTATAATGGGAGTGAGTGTATAAGTGATCTAAAAGGGTTGAGTGTTTCTAATTGCACTTCTAATCATTTGTTGTTGTTGAACTATGCTAAGTGTATTCTATTGTTTGTAAGCTAATTAATGACTAACTTTATTTTTGTTGTTGTTTTCTGATATTAATAAAGGCACTAGGGTCGTCTCCGTTGCCTAGGTGGATACACAACGGGGTTCAATTCTAAGGTCGGGGAATTGGCTAGGGATACAGCTATAACCAATGTACGAAGGTGCTCACTCTATACCTCTCGGTAGTTTGAGTGATTTTACCCTAATTACCCCTCTTGAGGTCAATTGGGTGCCAATAATAAAGCAATTCAGGATTAGGTAGGGTGTTACTGTCTCGAGGTTTAACCCGTTAATTAGGGCTCAAGTAGGGTTTGACCATTTCTGGGTTCAACCCAATTGATTGGGACTACCAATCTCTTGATAATGCCCAAATTTCCTATTAGGCTAATTTATAGACTCAAGTCTTCTTTCTCAAGAAAGACCCAAGTCATGAAAAGGTTGATTAGTGCTTGCAACCACTAATTATAGCAATACAAACCTTGAACTAGCCTAAATAGCCAACACCCATTAATTTCCCAACCTTAATTTCAAAAATCCATTACATACCCACACTAGGGTTGAGCCACAACCCTAGCTAATGAGTCTAGCTACTCATAATCAAAGATGAAAATAATGATAGAGAAGAAGAATAACCCATTTAATTCATTCTTAACAATGAAATTGAAGTTTTCAATGTTAAAAATGCAAGAACAAAGATAGAAATATAAAAATCCTAAAATATTCACGTGCTCTCTTTCTTCAGAAATTACCAGATTTGGTAAAGAAATTACAAAATAGTCTATTTATAGTCTGCCAAATTTTCGGACAAAAATGCCCCTGCGGGACCACCGCGGACCGCGAAAACACGATCGCGGTCCGCGAAAACAATGAGGATGTTGAGCTGCTGGTCTTCTGGTAAGGTTCGACCGCGGACCGCGAAATAAGGACAGCGGACCGCGGTGAAAACTTGCATTGTCTTCAATCCTCATTGGAATGCCACCGCGGACTGCGAAATGAGGACCGCGGCCGCGGTGGAAACTTGCCTTGAGTTCAACCTTACTGGAATGCCAAAAAGAGGACTGCGACCGCGGTGGATGCTTGCCTTACTTTAGACCTCAGTGGAATTCCACCACGGACCGCGAAATGACGACCGCGGCCGCAATGGCCTTTTTGCTTGATCATCTTTGTTGTGTTTGATCCTTGTGCCAGATTCACTCCTATTTTGAGCATATTTTAGACTGAGTGTCTTCATTTCTGGTTCAATCCTGCAACAAGCACAACATATAAACTTTCGGGGCCACTTTGTGTACCGTTATATCCAATATTCATTATTAGGGAACGAAAAACGAGGCAAAAATCCAAGTTATCAGTATCCCGCCTAACCTCGAAGAGGTAGTGACGAGAGGTCGAATTTGACACTTTCTAGAGGTTAATTTAATGAAATCAAGGGTGACACTAAGCATGTATATCATAGGCAAGTTAACAAGTAACGACAAGAAATAACAACTTCTTTCACATTTAATATTTTTAAAATCCTCATCATTTCAGTTGACAATATAAAATTTCCAGGCCAATAATCAGGTAACAATCACAGCAAATACGCAGTAAATATCATGCGCAAGAAATGCCGAGGGTCGAACAGTCCGAACCAACATAAATGTAAACTGTGCACTGCCGAAGGGTCGAATGGCTCGAACCATAGATGCATCTATTAACCCGCCGTGGCGTACGGCCCGCTCCCATGAGAGTAGTGGAAGAAATCACCCCGCTCGCGGAATATAAATTGTGAAGCGGTCACACACAGTCATGCACATTCAAACAGTCCACCCCGACTACATCGGGAAAAAAAGTACTCAAGTAAATGAAAATTTATCTTTTAATGGTCATGAAAATAGTATTTAAATCTTTTCCATAAATTCATTTACCAAGTTCGATAAGGTTTAAATACTTTATTTTCATAAATAAGGTTACAAGTACGGCAAATAAAACATGCTTTCGGGTCCTAGAGTACCCGGACATAAGCATATCGGTAGCTACGTATGGACTCTCGTCACCTCGTGCGTACGTAGCCCCCATAAATATTAGCACATATTTAATTATTTTACCTATGGGGACAATTTCCCCTTACAAGGTTAGAAAGGAGACTTACCTCGCTCCGAAATTCCATAACCGGCTTCCAAGCCCTTCCGACGACTCCAATTGATGCACAACGCCCCAAAACTATTCAAATAACGGGCAAACCAATAAAGATTCACTCTAATACTTGTACCAATTCAAATTATATAAGTTCCCAACTCCGCTCGAAAAGTTAACCAAAATGCCCTCGGGCCCACGTGCCCGGATTCTGAAATTTCTCGAAGATAAATTCTACCCATAGCTTTACTAACTCAATTATACAATTTACTCTAATTTCATGCTCAAATTCATGGTAAAAGTCCAAAATTCCAAATTCTAGGTCTTCCCCAAAAATCTCAAATTTATACTAATTTTCCATGTCTAAATCCATGTAAGATCACATATTTAACTCAAAAATAGGAAGAAATCACTTACCTAGTGTTGCTTGGTGAAAATCCCTCCTTGAGCTCTCCAAAATCGTCCAAACCAAATGAAAGAAATGAAAGAAATGGGCCAAAACTTGTGTTTAAAACAATCTGCCCAGGCTTCACCGAGTTGTATCTTGCGCTGTGCAGGTTGTACAACCTATTATAATTTTTCCTTAATATACACCTTCTGTTAAAACGCCCATAACTCCTTGTAGAAATATCCAAATGTCAAACGGTTTGAAGATCTAAAAACTAGACTCTAAGATATTTAATTTGATAGGTTGTACACCATATAAAGCTTTATATATTCCTAGATATGAGCTTATAAAGTCGGCTCCAAGCATCAAAAAATTCTGTCGAAACTGCTCCACAAGCCATCTTCAATCGATCATAACTTTCTGATACAATTTCCAAATCATGAATGGTTTAACTTTATTGAAACTAGAATGCAAGGTCTAAAACATTTATGTTTTTCAAATTTTCATAATCTTTATATATTTCTAGATATAAGCTTCCAAATTCAGCTCCGCGATTGCACTAGTTGCTGTCAAAACAGCTTTCTGTAGAAAATTTCAGCAGTTCTTTGGTCCGAAATTCATTCTGTTAACTTTCCGAAATCCACCCGAGGCTCTCGGGACCTTAACCAATTATACCAACATGTCCCAAAATATGATATGATCGAGGCGTCAAATCACATCAAACAACGTCGAAATCATGAATCGCACTCCAATTCAAGCTTTATGAACTTTGAAATTTCAAACTTCTACATCCGATGCCAGAACCTATCAAGTCACGTCTGATTGACCCCAAATTTTGCACACAAGTCATATTCGACCTTACAGACCTGCTCTAACTTTCGGAATTGGAATCCGACCCCGATATCAAAAAGTCAAACTTTCGGTCAAACTTCTCAAAAACCTTCAAATTTCAATCTTTAGCCAAATGACTTCAAAATGACCTACGGACCTCCGAATTCACTTTTGATCGCGCTCCCAACTCCAGAATCACCATACGGAGATATTCCCAGATTCAGAATCCCAAACGGATATCAATAACACCGAAATGCACTTCAACCCAGACTAATGAATTTTTTTCTAAAATGCTAACTTCCACAATATACGCCGAAACGCTCCAGGCTTATCCAAAACCCGATCAGGATATACCTCCCAGTCCGAAATCATCATACAAACCTGTTGGAACCTTCAGATCCTGATTCCGAGGTTGTTTTCTCCAAATTCCAGTCTTAGCTGATTCTTCCAACTTAAGGCTTCTGAAATGAGAATTTTCTTTCCAATTTGACTCCGAACTTCCCGAAATTCAATTTCGACCACACCTACAAGTCATAATACCTGAAACAAATCTGCTCATGACTTCAAACCGGTGAATGATGCGCTAGAGCTCAAGACGACCGGTCGGGTCGTTAGATTCTTTCCCACTTAAACATACGTTCATCCTCAAACGTGCCAAGAACTGCTATGGAGTTATCTGAAATCGCTTTTTAACACCTCGTACACTTGCCCGTGCTACCACAACCCAGTTGAGCACATTAGCTTGATCAAATATGAAGATATCCTCTTTTATCCATACAATAAGCTCAGAACCCAGTTCCAACACTTGAAATTCTCTGCCAGGCTTGTTTCCAATATATAAACACCGTATCAACTACCACACGAGGTACCAAAACACGACTGCGTACCTTTGCTGAGTTAGCACCATGCACCGCATAATTCACCATCTAACCACAATGACGTTCCATGAACCTTAATAGCCAAAATTCCACGAATCTGATGCTCCCAATGCATCTGCTGATATACATATACATCCTGCTATAATGCTGACGATACCACCACAACGGAGGAGACGTGTAGAAATTGCTAACCAATTGTAGTGTTAACCAAACATTGATTCTCTCCTTTTTGAATAAAATCATCACCTCATTACTACGCTAATACTGGCGTTTGTTCTTTACCATACTTCACAAAATCTTATCGCACTGATCCCTGATCCAATAGCCTCGTCTCACCCAGTATGATTTGCTCAGACAACCAATCATCCCATACATGACCAACAGTCTCACACGATGCCACAACGCACCAATAGGCCACAATTCGAACATGATACATAAGGAAATGACTCAGTAAGGGACTACTTAACTCACGCAACTAACATGAATTTCTTTAGAAAATAGGAAGCAAAACACAAGAAAAATGAATATAGGAACGTCACTCAACATCACCCTGTTGAGGCGTGCAACCCAAATCCAAATAACATACCCGTGGCGGCGTGCCACCCGATCCCATCATAAAATTCACATAAGGAGATATACACGGAGCTGAATTGCTCACCATTACAAATTACTGAATACCGGTCATAAGCACGCTAAGTGCATAATACCATCCTGGGGAGACTGATAGATCCATATGCTACAAAAATTAAGCACAACTGAGGTGTGATATATATATATATATATATATATATATATATACACTCTGAAATCTCAAGAGCCCTCCTGCTCATATAACATCATCATTACGCTGAATCTTAACACATAGGAATTTCTCAAGCCGTTTTACAACTCACACGGCACAATAATAACCTTACATGAAATTAACGAAGACGGAACAACATCCGATATTCCAGCACCCCTCATTGAGGAGAGCTATACTGAAAGGAACAAATTTGCCTCACATGAATCCCATAATCCTGTTTAAACCCATTCACACACTTCAAGCTGATTCTGCTCGCACCGAACTAGGATGATAGCCTTACCTGGGTCCATAATAACCCACTTCTTCTCATAACACGCAAGAACAACCATCATAGCCGGGACAAACACCCACAATCCACAACACAATGAACTGAAGCCTCCAAGCATAAATTCTCACATAAGCAATATTACACTTCCTTATACTCAGTCTAAATCTTCAATCCATTACGTGACTACATGTCACACTCATACGATCTTCCCATGTTCATGATCCCATGACCTTTCCCACGAGGTAACAAGTCTGCACATCCATACCACCGACCACACTAATACTGCAAAACACATCAAGAACCCATGACCAGGATACAAAGCCTCTTTCACCAAACACCGATCTCAGGTGACACTGGAGACAACACCAGCTTACTCTAGACATTCAAACCCCTTCTTCTTGCTCACCCGAGCTCATGACATCCTTGTCAACACCTAACCTCAATCTTGATCCTTAATTCCAATTACGTACTGCTTACTGCACCTGCATGTCAATATGAGATGGCGCATGAATTCCATCATAACTCTTGAACCACTAATAGGTGAACACCCCTTCATATAGAAACCTTTTTTTTTTCTTTTCTCACCTCAATTCAAGAGAACCATAACAACACAAGAGTGAATTCTCATAATCATAAAACAGGCAAATCCTCAGGGAATAGTCTGTACCCCCATGATCTTTCTGGGATCCGCCTACACCTGACAAGCCATAATACTTGAATGCTTCCAAATAAATCCGTTACGACGGCCGAAAAGCCTCGCACACACCGGCACAAACCACATGCATAACTTAATCACATTGTAGGAACTGATCACTGTCGCACATGTGCCATTCCAACCATGGCTAACCAATCTATCTTCTTTTAATCATCCTTAATCGCCTCAGAAACAATAATAACCCCATTCAACTCATAACAAACTCAATCCTCACTCATCCCGAGTGGCCTTGACTCACGAGACCATGCTATATCAATCCCACAAACCGTCTCACACCCTTCTGATAATCTTTCTACACCACGAAGTTTACTTCTCTCACTCCCCCAATACTATCCTGCACGCTGAAAAATATCATAGAACAATCCAACCATTTTCCCTTTCTCAGAAATTATACTGCAAAAGCTCGATTCTTAATCATACTGCTGCCCGAAACACTTAAACACCGCATTCTTAGCCTTCGAGTTTGCTAGGACCGCTATTGAGAGTCACCCACTCTGACTTGGCCCCGAATACAATCAACTCCAAGGCTCTTTTAGAACACGAACACCCTTTCAATGAAGCACGTGACTGAGTCACTACCCTAACAACTCGCCTATGCCTTAAGCATAAATTTTGAATCTTCCAAAGCCTAACCCTGGTCCAATAGGGCCAAATTTTAAACACATTTATCAAATCCCAACCCAAGTGTAGGCGATGAGACTCTCCCACTTAGCCCGAAGCTACTCCTTGCACCACTCTGGACCCCATTGAAATCCTTCTAAATTCTTCTGTTGACATTCCCTAAATACTCAAGTTCCCTAGCATCATTCACATATTCGTCCTCCCATTGAATAACCACTAGAATTCCTTGTAGAAACTTGCCAACTACACGACTGCTAACCTTCCCACAAGAGATAACCCACATGTGGAAATTACCAACTGACACCTTCCAACGACGCTGTACTGCACACCCTCTACAACATCAATACCCCATCCTAAGCATGTTCTCATTCACCAACTTTACCAGTCCGTCCGACCTTTATGGACATCTACTAAATGCGCTATGATGCGAGGCTAGAATTCATAGTTTAACATGTTATATGCCTTACATTTTGTGTGCGTTAATGATAAAAACAAACGCTTTATGTGCTTAATGGAGTTTATTTCATGTGTAGGTGAATTGGAGATGGAAACCGAGCTAAATGGATGCAAATACGTCGAAAATATGCTTAAGAGGCGAAGAGGGAACACCCTGGCCTTATCCAGGCGTTTGGACCCTAAAGACAGGCAGCCCCTGGCGTTAGGGGGGCCTTAGAGCCCAAAAACCAGGCCTGCCCTGGCCTTAGGGGGGCGTTTGAGCCCAAACGCCCGGGTCCATGGTTCCGGTCAATCTCGAGTTTTGACGAGTTTAAGTGTTTCCAGGTTGGAATAGAAGTCTCC